>JANTOP010063441.1:0-22414 GCA_027564815.1 Symmerus nobilis | reverse complement strand
GCGCAAAATTGTCTAATTACTTAAAAATTCAGATATTTTTGATTTTTTTTTTAATTTCCCAAATTCCACACAGAATTTTCCGTGATTCGCGAAATGTTCTCGATTTCCTTAACATTATTTTTGATTTTTATGAAATTTTGAATTTTCGATCTTTCGGAAATATTTCGATCTGTAATAAGAACTTTTGTATACGTAAAAATAATTTCAGGGATTTGAGATAACAAATTATTTAAACGAGATATGAGGCTTCTTTCGGAACATTGATTATTATTTGCCCATACTTGTACATCTTCTATATATAAATCGCGATATCAATTTTTGAAATCAAGATTTTTTTAAGAAAAGTTGGTCTAATTTGTCCGAACTAAATTTTCTTGGACAGGACATGAGCTAAACTAAATTAATAATTTTGGGGATTTCAGATAAAAAATTATTTAAGCGAAATATGAGGCCTCTTTCGGAATATTGATTATTTTCCGGTAATATTTTTATGTAAATCGCGAGATCAATTTTTTTATGAAATTTCGTTACGAAAAATTGGCCTAATTTCACCAGACCGAATTTTTTTGGATATGAGGGGAGATAAACTAAAATGTAATTTCAGGAATTTGAGATAAAAAATTATTAAAGCGCGAAAATTGATTATTTGCCGATACATCTTCTATATGTAAACCGCGATATAAATTTTTTATATGAAAATTTCGTTAAGAAAAGTTGGCTTAATTTGGCCGAACTAAATTTTTTTGGATAGGAAATGAGTTAAAATAAATAGTAATTTCAGGGATTTGAGTTAAAAAAATGGTTTGTACCGAAATATGAGAAACACAGAAGTAGGCAACACATGAAAGTGACTTCATAATTGTAAGTATCAATTTCCCTTCGGGAAATGATTTTCTACCGGTAAATTTTATTAAATAGAATTGATTGGTACTAAATTCTCCATCACGGCGGAGTATTCGCTTTAAAGGGTTAAAATTAACCCTTCGATATTAAAGATGAAAAATCTACAACAGCAAATGGATTGGAAAAAAAATATTAAAGAAAATTATTTTCTTTCAATTAAATCGTTTTTCTGACAAAAATGAAAATAAAAAAAAAATGAATTTTTATTTTGGAGAAAGAAATTGAACCACCCCCCCCCCCCCTCTGCTCTATAAAAAATATGAAAATTTCGTTTGATAATCAGAAAATCTAATTAAGCCGGATTTTTGTTAAATAACCAAGTTAAGAGATTGCGTTAAAAAAACAACCCTTTTGGGTTGAGGGTCTTAAATTCTAATACCTTTCTTTTTAGCGCGCTCTTTTATCGATCTTCCCCTAACATCAGATGGTTAATTTTATATAAAAGTTTATTCTACAATTTCCTCCCTGCATCCTTAAGTTTATTTCTACTTTTAAAGATTTTTCGATTCCGTAAGAAAATTTCCCGAAAATCGTTACTCAAAACCTCAAAAAAAATTGACTATTTTCCGGTACATCTTTTAAATTTCAAAATTTTATTTATGAAAAATTTATCCGATTTCATTGAATCAGATAAAGGTTTCGGATTTTTAAAAATTATCTGACCGGGTTATGAGTTTGGGAGCCGGGAAATAATCAAATCTAGTGTAGATGAAGTATATCTGCTATTTTGAGTTGGGCAGTTAGTCGGAGTTAGAAGGAATTAAACTATAAAGTTCTTAGTACACATTTCATCAAATAAGATTCGGCCAGCTTTATTTGCACTCTTTTGAGCTCAGATCACCACTAATTTTGCTGAGTTAAGCGCGGTTCCTAGAAAATAACATTCGATTAGAAGATCGGGAAAAGGAAAGGAATTTCCCTGATTTTTATTTCCAAAGGAAAGAATAATTTCTCTCACCAACTGAAATTATTTATTAAATAGATTTCTTTGATAAAACTTTTATTTCCTTAAATGACATCACCGTAATTTGAATAGTCGGCGAATTTTCCAACTCGAATAGTTTCTAAATGATATTTCTTATAATTTCATTAGAATTAACAGAGTTATCCACTCATTTTCACTATCCAAGAAAATTCAAAAAGAGGGAGAAAATTAATTTTAATCTTTTTATTACCAAATTATTATAAACTGAAAAAAAAAATGGTTTTAATATAATTTTCTTGCCAAATAGAATAATGGGTAGAAAATTATATTTACATCCTTTTATTAACTTCCCCGGGATTACCACCGCCCGGCCCGACCTTATATGAATATGAATATAAATTGTATGAATTAATTTTTCATCTGTTTGCTTGCATCAAATTCATAAAAACACATCGAGATATCATCGTAGCTTTTAACTGTAGAAAATGTTTTACAACGTTACTTTTCCCATAGAAAAATGTATTGAAAGACTTGAAAATCTACTCGGAAAAGAAAATGCTTTTCAAATGGGGAGAAAAAATCGGCGAAAAATTATGTGATTTATATTTGTGCTCGTAAACTCCCTTATAATATTAAAGGGGATAACGGATCCCCTATCCGTGGTTTCCAAAAAAAAAAGAAAAGAAAATAAAGCGGAAAATAATTTGCATTTATACGATTGCTCTCTAGATATCCATATATACCAACAATTATACTTATATTATATCCTTGGTGTACAATTTTCCTTTCAACTTCATCGAGGGTATATTATCCATCCAATAGTATTAAGGGGATGGGTATTCGATTACACTAGAGAGTTTTGTGGTTCTTGCTTTCAATGATTATTACTTCACCAATCCCGGTAATTGTTTCGCAAAAACCGTAAATTTTGATTGGGAATGGGTTGATCGGTTCGTTATGATATTATTACCAAGTTATGTAAGTAGAGTTGTTTTTTTTTCGTTCGGTTTCGTTACAAATATACCAACAATTTGCCATTTATAATCAATTTAATGGTTCTATTATAACAAGCATAATCTGATTTTCCTTATGGATTTGAATGGTCGGAATTGCGAAATTATTTAATAGATTTTCACATCGAATTACCAGTAGTCACGTTGTTTTAATTTTCCGGGATTTAAAGGGTATATGTGGCAGTACACACTTAATACAAAAAATCGGATAATCTTGTGAAAATCCAAATATTTCAGATAATACCTATCATTAAACAGTCTCTTATCCAATCTTCAAGGTTAATAGGATAGGTATATAATTATTAAAAGGGATCCCTTCACTCGTTGACTAAATAGGTTATCCGATTACCGGTTTATCTACATCATTCCGGTACATTTAAGGCTATTATACTAGATAATAGTCGTATATGATCCCAACAAGGAACATGATATTAATTACCGCACTATACAACAAAAAAAAAATGTTTTGAAATTGCACATCTTTGAACGTATACATCCACATATGTGTTCAATTAAATCTTTTTACTTCAGGCATAGTACAGAATCCCTATTCTGTATCAATGGGAGTTAAAAGCTAGGAAAATGAGACAAAAACTAAAAATAAATTATATGAAGCTGTGGGGGATTCGGGAGAGAAAATGTGTTTTGAAAAAAAATAAAATAAAAATCATGAAACATAAACGTACCAGATTTTGTGTGAAATTGTGGTGCAATGTTTTCCAATAACTGAATCGATTGGATAAAGAAAAAAAAACTTATTATTATAAAGCGTTGATATCAATATAATCGAACTGTGTATGTATTCAGTATGTATATATATATACTCGATATATTAATAGAAAAAAATTGATTTCCAGATCATTTTCCTAGTTTTTTTTTTCTCCTTCTGTTCCCTTCAGAGAATTTATATCCTGAAAATCTATATAATGCAACACTGTTTTTACTTCTTTTGATGGGTTGTTTCGATCTCACATATGATACATTATTTTCGTCCACTCTACATGTCGAATATATACTATAATTTGTATCAATATTGGAAGTTTTTTTCCTTTCGGAAAATTCTTGGCTTTACTGTTTTTTTCACCCAGTTGGTTCCTCCGGATTGGAAACGGCTGTTACCATTTTATTATTTATTAAAACAAAATGAAAATGGGAAATGGGATGACCACACACGAAGAACACAAAAAGAGGAGCCCGAGATTCCGAAGAAACTTTTGATCATCAATAAATATCCAACATATTGCTGTATTGAAATATTGCAGTGACGTACAGTCTAATGTGCAAAAAGTGCATAGCACGCCTTTGTACATCGAAACCATTTTTTATTGTTGCAAATTGCTACTATTTTATCGAGGAGGTATCATATCGGATACGATATTATACGCTTAAAATGAGTAATATTCAAGATTTTCTGAATAAGCTTCAAAAAAGTTCCAAAAGCTCATCGAAAGCTTTTAATTAAAATATTATTTTAGGCAGTAGGGAAACGGGGTTTTCTCCAAATAATTAAATTGAAATGAAATCCGAAATTTTCGTTAAAAAGTTCGGTGGAAAATTAAACACTGACAGAAAATTTTACATTTCGGTTTCCTATCCCAATAATTAAACGTCATTGAAATTTAAAATTGTCGGACAGGAGCTTTGAAAAACTGCCAAAAGCCTATCCAAAGCTTTTTGTTAAAATATAATTTTATTCATTATCAAATCTATTTTATCTCCCAATAAATAAACTTAAATAAAATCGGAAACTTTCGTTAAAAAGCTCCGTGTAAAATTAAAATCTCTAGAAAAGCTTCAACGAACTGAATTGTAGGCAAATTATCATGATGGCATTCATAGTCCGTGTTTACCCTGTCTTGAAAAATTCATTTATTGGCCTTTCAATGAGCTTTTAAGATTTTTGAAGCATTTTGTTTGGGAAAATTTGCAATTTCGTGAATGAATTGGTATCTGTATATAAAATAGATTTTGAAGCGTTAGAATTGAAGCTCAAAACTTAGAGCTTTCTTTGAGCTTATAATCGATTGAAGAAGCTTTGAGCGAAAATTTCATATTGTATCCAAATTTAATGAATGGAATGAAAATTAGATTTCAAATTATATACAAAATAACAATTTAATTTTAAGCTTTCAATGAGCTTTCAAGATTTTCAAAGCTTTATTTTGAGAAAATTTGAAATGTTGTTATCTGTATAGAAAATAGATTTTTAGGCAAAAAAAATTTAATTCAAAACTTAGAGCTTTAATTGCGTTTTTAATAGTTTGGATGAGCTTTCTGCGAAAATTCCATTTTTTCATTTATATTTAATCAATCGGGTAAAAATTCTAATTCAAATTATATAAAATTACATTTTAATTTTGAGCTTTCAATGAGCTTTCGAGATTTGTGTAGTTTTTTTGGGAAGATTTTAAATATCGTTAAATGACCATTGTCTGGATAGAAAATATATTTTTAAACGCAAAAAATTTAGTTCGATGCTTAAAGCTATCATTGATTGCACTTTTAACAGTTTGGATAAGCTCTCTGCGAAAATTTCATTTTTCATTTAAATTTATTGAATCGGATAAAAATTCGATTCCAAATGATATTTTGATTTTCAGCTTTCAATGAGCTTTCGAGATATTTGTAGCTTTTTTGGGAAAATTTTAAATTTCGTTAAAGGATCATTATCTGGATAGAAAATAGATTTTAAAATGTAAAATTTCGGTTCGAGATATAAAACTTCATTGGAGCTTTTAAATTTTGCAGAGCTTTTGTACGAAATGTTTAGTTTTTATATTTTTGTATTTTTGCTCGACTAATTTATAAACTTCCTGAAAAATTACATTTTTATGGAACCGATAAAATTGTCGGGATATCCGGATCAAATATCGCTATGTCCGATATTCAAATTTCTCGGTGCGAGCCTTTACTAAATTTTAAATTTTCATAGATAAATTTTAGCTTTCCGGAAATATTTAATTTTCGAATTTTTACCTAACTGTCAAAGCAACTTTCTGCTGAAAATACTCGGCATGAGCTCTAGTAATTACACTGAGTAATGTTCTCTTGAACAAAGCAAACGCGTATGGACCGCACGCCACTGGAATATCCATTTATTTCCCTATATATAATAATATCGGACAATTAAAGGGGTCATTGCAAGAAGATGTTAACTCATTTTTTTTAAATAAGTGATGTAAACGTATATGTGTTATTCTCGTAAGTTATTATCTAAAGTACCAGCTTCTTGCAATGACCCCTTTTCGATATAATCTAGCTAAATCATTGGTTTTCTTTCGTTTTCATTCTGACCCCGTGATATATATCAAACATATGGACATCATCATTAACGCAGTGAATACCCCAGAGTAAGATATTGGGGATGAGACCGGATATACATAAAACCAGCAATTGCAAAATCATTTAGAATAATGGATACACATCCAACTAAACGCTCTGGTTTTTTTTTTTCTTTTGGACTCATTCGATTTTTCTCATTAACCATTTAGGGATGAGTTTTAATTAATATGAATTTAATGGTCCAAGCATCCGGGATAATTTTTATTTTCATTAATATTCCATCTAAATAACCGGAAAATAATAATGTATTGTGATTTGCAATATGTAACAATTAGACATTTTTTCTGAAATATTACAAATGTCGAAATGCGAATTTTTTTTAGGGTAAAATCCGCATCAATCCGTATATAGTATATCCATATGTTCTAATATGTTTTCATCTCATTTCAGGCATGGATCAGGTACAGATACTACGGTGAGTACCATTTATTTTTCTATATAAAAAGCCGCAAATTATGTGAGTTTTCGTACTTGAGGATTGAGGACAGAACGGAGTGGCTGCGGTAGAGGAACATCGTGACCGAATATTTCAATATTACATTTGTTATGCGATTCCTTAAATTTATTAACATCGGTTGATTTTATTACGACTGCTACCGCTCCGATCTAGTCATCCCTTCTTATAAATTAACAAAATTAATCATATAATTAGGCCCGATTAGTAATTTAAGTTTTCTCGATATCTATTAAGTAATTTATTTCATTTTAATAATTTATAATACAAGAACTATTTACTGTGTGTATTAGGGTGGATCGATTACTATCTGACTTCGCAATAGCTTTTTTATGATAAGGTGGTATGTTCTAATCACTTCTCTAGTACATTACTTTTTTCTTAAAATTCATCTTCCTCTTCCCCCAAGTCAATTTATCTTTCTCGGTCCTTTTTCCGTAAGTTGTTTTTTAAAAATCGATTACTACTCAAACATGTGAGCTAGAAAATTGAAGTAAATTGAGATTAATAGCCAGAATATGTAGGTTTCTTGTAAATATGGAGGATTTTCGAAAATACATACATTGATGTCCAATTTATTCAAAATACCTCAAAAATCGTGGGAGAATTTAATGAAATCAAATTCATTGGTTCGAGAAATTTTTCATTCAGTTCAGAAAATCTCTAAATTTATGCAGAACTTATCTACAATTCTGAACCAAAAAATCCAATTTTTTCTCTCAATTATCATAACAAACCGTTTTGGCGATCAAACTGGCAATAAAGAAATCGGTCTGTTTGACGATGTTTCCGTGGTTTTGGTATCATAATTCTTCTGTAATTTTCTACAGACTTGGTATAAATTTCATTCTAAAGATTCATTTATATGTAAGATTGGTGATCTTTATTTAAGTAGTTTCTTTTAAATTTCTCCTGTAAAATTTGTTCATAAAATTATAATCTGGATATCAGCGGTGGAAACTAAGAACCTGTTCGGTTGTCCTTTACCATATATTTATTTCGGTTATTTTAAAAAATGTTCAATAAATGTACATTCTCCTGAATATGCCTAACTATAGCTTCAAACCGAGAGACTACAAGCGGTTAAATATTCAAATGGCGATTCAGGACTTCACCCTTATTTTATCATTTGAAGTATAAATCTATGCCTCACTATAAATCTCTCAAAATGAGGACTGCTACTATATGAACTACAATATATTTTTAGATTTTTAAATTGAATATGAAAATATAACCATTTCTTTTCAGGTTTTAATAAAAATATATATTTTTAAGCGATTTTTTTATAATATAATTTTATTTCGCGAGTGATATCTTAAATTCGCCATTAAATTCAGAAAGTTGTAATTATAAAAATTCGCGATAGAATTAAGATATGTCAGGATGAACTTGGGCTGTTAGGGAATAGAATGGTTTGCGGCTTATTATTTTTTATATTTCTGGGAATATTTTCAGCATAAATAATTTGATCTCGGTCGTAAGAGAAAATTCGGTTTTTTTTAAACCTCCGTTTATTAATTATTTTAATCGTGTCCGATTTGCAAGTGAACATCTGAACTAATATAAAAACCTCCAGCGTTCATCATTCGATCATCGTGTCCGAATTTGGACTGACCATCGATGGGGTTTTTTAGTTCTTCCGGTAAGTAAATTTTTAAATACAATAATTATCCAAATCAACAATTTACTTGAAGTGGGATTTCTGATATACCCAGACAGTCTCGGAATAATTATTACAATTCTCAGAGAATCATGTAAATTTTTCCTTGTGTCTATTTCTTAACAATTTCATTTACAAAATTGGATCCCATTAACAAGAAAAATTATTCAAGACTTGTTCGATTTGTCTATGGTAACAAAGCCAAAACTATCTAACTACAACCCTCAATCCCATCAAACAAAAAATATCGAAATGCGTGTGCATTTTCAATTAGGAAGGATTTACTTATGAAAAGGAGGGACATATCCAATAGCGATAAATTTCGAGATTAGACTGTATTCAATACACCACGATTTTGTATGTCTCTTAATAGAAATACCCCCCTCCCTCCCCCCTATCCAGCATATACCGCATGTAATTTTGTTCGATGGGTAGCATATTCGTGAGCATAAAAACACATAAAATATTTAGAGCTATTTAGCGATGACGTGATATTTTATATGTTATTATACAGAAGGATAATAGCAAGGATAACAAAATATACAAACAAGGATAACAACTATAGACTAAGTTTATGTAATACGATTTTGTTTTTGATCGAGTGTTTTTTATTTGCATTCATTTTTGTATGTTTGTACCCCGGGTAAAGTTTTTTCCTTCGATAAATAAATCCTGATGGCAGGAAATTTTTATTATTTGTTACCCATAAATACAGTGACACAATAAATTGTTATACAATTACTCTTACATTGTTGTCAATAAAATATACGAATACCCATCCAGCACATTTATTCATAGCTTCAGTTATTCCCACTGGATGAATTGAAATTGAGGACAATGAGGCTAAGGGGCAAATAACAAATTATTTGTAAGTCTTCTGATAGAAATTAAAGTAGACAACGTATAAATTGACGTGTCGGGTTTAACATGTGTCAATATAATGTTCCTTTTGTTAAGAATGATAAATGAAAACTCTCCAAAAATTATAATTATTCGTTAATACGAATAAAAAATCGGTAGATTCCGTAAATTGTTAAATGATAACAATTTGTTAAAAATTATTTAGTACTCGTATTAATGTTTAATCAAAATTTCTAACACATACATCATATACATACAGATTTTCACCACATTTTCGGGTTTTCTCAAATTTTTCCAATTTTCATTAACATTTCCGTATTTTCAATTTAAATTGTCTATTTACCGATCTTATTCATTTTGGACTTTTTCATATTGTACTCGATGACTACGAAATTCACTTCAAAATTTTTTATGCTTGCCGATGCTACATTTCAAATTTCGAGAAAATCGGCATAAGTAAATTCTTCTTATGTAAATTTGTTAATAACAAATAATGTATAAGTATTACTATATGCTTTGTTGTGAAGCGTCCACGCTTAAAGTTCTTAAAAAAATTATGTGTCCTTTAAGCTCCAATAGGGTTAGAGCCATTAGAGCCATTTGCGTTTCGATAATTTAGTTAAATTGTTCCCGGATTTGTCTGTAGCGCTTAAAGAATTTTCTTAAGTCTACTCTCACCTTTTATCTTTTATCTAAGAACTTTTATAACCATTAACCAATGTCCTAAAAAGGGACAAAGAATTTAATAAGTCGGGCGGGGGTAATTGTTATTACATAAATATAACATTACGGGGTGTTTTGCGGTTGAGCCAATTATCGAGCAAATAATTATATCAAAATAAAAATGAATTTCTTGAAAAAAATTTTAAAATTTTGGATATTTTATTTCTGATTTCCAGAACTGGCCGGGCCTATACGTATATGCTTGGTGCCATCGATATAATTTCGTATTATTCATTAGCTTGGGTCGATTATGTATGAGGAAAGTTATATATTTTTCTAGAGATAATATGCGTTCATGGGTCTGAGCCCTGTTCCTTGCCAGTATTTTATTCTAGTAAATTTATACGAACAAATTTAACAAAATAAGAATTGTCTTACAAGTAAAACTAAACGATTGAGATTGTTTATACATTTTTAAATTATTAATTAATTTTAAATTAAATTACATTAAAATTACAAGAAAAATATATTTTAAAATTCTGTAATATTGAATTTAAGGTATTTCAGTAGTCTGAATTGTTTACAAAAATACGAGAAAATGATCGTTTCAGAAATGTTTTTTAAAAATGCCCCCCTAACAGCCTTAAAAATTTTGAACAGGCCTTATATATACTTTATTACCCAGAATGATTGGCCATAAGTTGGGCATACCTTTTCTCATGATTATTTAAAGAAAATAATTTCCTAACAATCCTACTTACTAAATAATAAATTATGGTCGATATGGAATTATTATGGGCGTTAGTTATTCTAATTTACTCACCTTTTTTAAATTTCATAATTTTATAATTAAATCTCTATATTTAAGAATTTAAATTATTTCAGTAATTCTCTATAAAATATCCCTTTTCTTGTTTTATTTTGATATATTTTCCCTTATTAATCGTAATAATATTATTATCGTTAACTAATCCTTACTTTTCGACTTATCATTAGATAACAGAATTAGTGCGGTTGAAGGAAATTGAAAAAAAGACCCATGCTATAGGGACGATAATGATTTCATCAATCGTGCCACCCTATTATTCACATTGCGATATTTAATAAATTAATCAATAGATTAAATTAATTGCAATTGTTTATGTAGAAATGTTGAATTTACTGACTCCAACTATGTCTGACGTTAAGGCGGTTTTCTCATATGTCTAGTCTAAAGGACCGTTTCTAAGGTGATTTAAAATCTTATTTTTAAAGAATTTACATAAAAGAATTTACAATTTACATACATATTTTGCATTTAAAAATTTAATTAAACATATTTATTTATATCTTGATCTTAATTACGAAGCGCTAAAGAGAAGCGCCATGATTTTCCTAGTTTTTTTTTACCTTCGCATGATTAAAAAGATCGATATTTTTAAATGATTGAGCTAATCCTAGTTCAGACTCATAAAAAATAAAAAATAAATCTTCTGCTTATTAATTCCAGATAAGCAAAAGTGTCAGAAAGTGCACAAGAGCTCCACGATGGGTGGAGCGATTTCTATTTGACTATTAAATAAGTGAGAGTGGCCACCTACTGACCAGCTACTGACACCCATCAGTTTTGACGTTCGTGGCGATGACAGCGGCAATGTGCATAGTGTCAAAATTTCGTCTCATTAAGCGTTCACTTTTCATAAATCATTGAGTTGTATGCACGTGTTGCTCTAGTCGCACGATCGTCGAAAAGTAAAAAATACGAAAAAATCGATTCTGATCTAATATGGTTCATCTTTGTTAAGTGAATTTTGAAGTGTTTTTCATCAATATAAAAGGATAAATATGAGTGGAATTCTTAGTTGGTTTCTTATTATTCACGGTTTTGATGAGCATCGAACATTATCGTGAAATGGAAAAAAAATATTTCGCATTATATCAGAATATCGTCAGTGCCCATCTACTGGCACCCTTGAAATGATTTTAAATTGTGTGAGCGATTAAGAATTAATTATAATAACAGAATGTAGAGGTCGCCCGTTAAGCGGAAATTGTAAAGAAAAGAGGTCGCTAGTGAAGCGTGAAGCGCGGGAAAGGCGAAACATAATTTTAAACCCATTTTTATCACATATTTCCATTTATTTTGCTAATAAAATCTCACAAATAATTTTTACAGTTCAAATGGTCAGTGTGAACCACTGAAAGTATAAACAACACAACAATTATTTTCGATTTTTTACAGCGAAGTGTAAATGGATGCCAGTAGCTGGGCAGCATTTTTTTTGTCGATTTTCGAGACTTTTGATAGATTGAGTGCCAAAGTCGCATTTTCCGAAATTTTTAAGTTCCGTTTGAAATTCATGTTAGCTTTCAAACGAAACTGAGAATTCCGAAATTATGTTTCAAACGAAAGTTATGGCCTCAAGGCCTTAGGCTGTCAATAGGTGGACACTCTCGCTTATTATTAAAAAAAAATTATTTATTAAATATCATCCCTTTTTTATTGGTTTTCCTTAACATTTTCTCACAATGTTCCAGTAGACGTTTTACTCGTTGCTCTGCAACATCTACCGCAATATTTTTTTTTCCATATTCCCTTGAAACCATTTAAATGCTTATGCATTTTTTAACGGTCAGACTAGGAAGCTGCCTAGGGACCGACGATCAAGGGGGCCCGCGACGTATCAAAACATTAAATTTGTATTATATTTAATTTTGCAAATTTGAGGCCAAAAAAAAATCTACCAAGAATGAATTGGAGCGAGTGTTCTGCATACCTCTGTTAACGCTACCTCTTTTAGCGCTATTTCGTTATTATTTGTGTTCTTTTAATTTAATGGGGAAAATGTATTTTAGGTTAGAAAGACCTAGGTATTTTAGAGGCGTCGATATAGGGAGTACGGTAACATTTCAGGCAAACGGCTTCAATATCTCGAAAAATTTAAAACTTGGAAATTTGAAAAAGGATTCAAATAGGGGATAACCAGGGTGATCGATCAATACTTTTATTGTGAGGGGTCCCCTCCCAACTTATGTGTTAAGAATCCTTTAAGAAAGCGCCTTGTAAAAATTACAATAAAATTCAACGATTTTTGCTCAAATTTCTAGGAAATTTTTTTTAGGAAATCTGATTATGGTAAATCATTTCTAAGTGATTTTCGAGTAGATTTTATTAAGAAAATTTTTTGAAAAAATCATCCGTTTTGAAATTTATTTTATTTCCGCCAAAAAAAATCGAAGTAAACTTTGGATTTTAAAGAATTTTTCTGATGCTATTTTGGAAAAATTAAATTTCCGGGATATTTTCTTAAAGAACCGGAAAATATGATTACAGAAAATTTAACCTAAGGCTCTAGTAGGAAAATTGAAGGACAAACTTTTTTAAAAAATCTTCCCTCGATTTTCGGGGGCTCGACGATAAAACAATAAACTTACGATAAGGAAATTTGTACTTATCTGGAAAATGATTGTAATTTTCCAGAAAATTTCGATAATGATTCAAATAGGCGGTAACTAGACGGATCTATCACCATCGTAATGTAAAGGGGTTTCCTCCCAATGCATAAATATTAAAATTCTCCTTGAAAATTGTTTTTTAAAATTTTTTTTCGAAAACGGTCAAATTTTCTCATGTGTTTTCGAAAAAAGATTTGACCTACATTTCTTTTTAATCTAATGATGGCAATTAATTTTTAAGCAATTAATGGAGAGATTTTATTAACAAAGTTTTTCAAAAAAATAGAAATCAACCATATTGGGATTTATTTTATTTTGACCGAAAGAATGAAGCCTCGATTTTAATTAAAACTGTTCCAATTGACATTATATAGCTTTATCAAATGAAGTTAGATTTGAGAAATCTAACTTAAGTTGATAGATAGTGATTACTATTTGGAATGTCCAATGCGGATCAAATCGCTAATTTGTCTCAAATATTTGCAGAAATTGTGAAGTCTACGCCAGAATCGGAACATCCAATCGAAATGTTCTAAAAAAAAAACGGCTTTTAGAATAAAATATAGGAATAATCCAAAGTGCATTATCAAAATTTAGGTTTAATAATTTGATTTCCACATATGCCCAGTAAATGGGCCCGTGGGCGATGTTTTGTACTCCGTTACTAACTAAACTAACTAAAATCTGTTACTACTCATACTCAACAATGTGAGCTAGAAAATTGAAATTTATTGAAGTTATTGATTGATTATAAATTGAAGAATATTTAGATTATGGAGGATTTAAGAAAATACATATACTTTGAATTTCGATTTATTCAAAATATCAAGAAATTTAATGAAATTTCAAATTCCTGCAAAAAGAATAGCTTCAAGAAATTTTCTATTCAGTCTACTAATTTTCCTTGCGGGATGACAGTTGTGGTTTAATAAGACCATCTCTAGTAATTTTTCCAGCTACCATAATTGCGATTTCAGTGACCAATTTCACGGAAGATCAAAAATCGGATTATTATAATATTCTGATTCGACCCAATCTGTTACAAAGGATCGTAGTTCGATTTATGAGAACAATTTTTCGAATTTTCGAAATCGCATTTTATTTTTCTTTTTTTTTGGATATTTTAGTTTAACTTAATTTTAGCTTATTCTAAATACAAAAACTTATTTCCTTCATTTTTGGGTAAAAATTTATGGCAGCATGATTCCAATTTTTTTTTTTAAAACGGCGAAGATAATGACTGTCTTACAAAGCTAAAAATAAGTAATATGATGTATTGATTTACATTATTTTAATTATTTTGATTAATTTGCTTTTTCTTATTGTTACAAGCAAGATAATTAAAAATGAGTTTTAAGCAAGATAAAATTGGAGGCCATAATATGTATAAATATTGTTATCATTCGAAGCTAATCGTTGATGCGAAACTCACTTTATTTTTAATTAAATTTAATCATTTGAAAAAATCCATTAAATGTAATCTTTGATCTTAGATAAAGTAGGCAAGATACGTTCCATTAAAAATCTCCATACAAAATTCATTTGAAAATTGATGCCAGTTTTTCTTCATACATTTTACTATTTTTTTAATAATCTGTTCCCTTGGTTTCGTCATTACTAAGGAATTTTAAAATATTCTCTATAAATTTATCGGCCTATTTGACCTAATTGGTAGATATAATTATTTGATTTACAATATTTGTAACTAAATTCCAAATATTATCTACTGCCACTGAACCATGCTTTTTCGAGGACTGCTAAAAAAGCATCAATAAATTTATTAATATGGCCTATCTTGTAATATTAGATCATGTCTTTGATAGCTCATTTCTCTATTTCGCTATTATTCCATCTTTTCGAATTGTCAACCGGGGAAAAAATTATAATTATAATTAGATCAGAGATTAAACAGAAAGGAATGTAAAACCGTCTGCAATTCCAAATGAAAAATGTTCAGTGTAGAAAGTTGGGTAGTAAATCAGTCCCAGGAAATAAGAAAATTCAATGGGGGACATAGGGGAAACTTAATTTTTATTGCAAGATATTTTCTCGCTTTTTAGAAATTAAAACAGAAAGGGAACAGAACTTCTTCCAATACCAATGAATACTTTTGAAATGTAGATTTGAATATCCGTTCGATAGGTCGGCTACTATTCTAGTAGATAAGTATGATATAGAAATGTACATAATCCTTCTATCCTTATATCCGTACATTGAACAGCAGTATAAAGTGCAGAAGAAAAATAAAAGGATAACACTCTTCCCATTATCTCGGTGATATACTTTCACTTTCCCATTAGACATTTACAAGACAATGTGGGACAGGTAAAATACTAACTAATAAGTAATTCTAAAAAGTATGGAAAATAGATTTTGCAGTTTTCTACAGAATATCGTAGAAATACCAAAGTGTAATGGAGAAGAACGAAATGAATTTTCTATTTTTTACTTTCACATCGTTCTAAGGGTATTAAAAATTAATGACTACAAGAAATTTCGCTTCATTTTAAAATAATATTATTCAACTGTCACCGGTAATTTTATTTCAAATTTCATATTATAATAATCTCCATCTCCAACACTCAATTAAATAATTTAACAATTCAAATATGGAACAAAAGGATTTCAAATTTAATTCGTTGTTCTTTTACTCTGAACCACTTAAATTAAGTTCGTACTCGTACCCCACTTACACTTAAACTCTTTGACTAGTATTTTCTTTTGAACTTTACTTTGAAGCCGAAGTTTAAAGAGTAAATTAAAAAAAAAATTAAAAATCGTTTGTGTTAATCCAATTTTCTATATTTCAATTGTGCACCAAGAAAGCGCATATTTTTCCGTTTGAAAAATTTATTCACAAATCCCGTGACGCGTCCATACGCCAGTTTCACTAGCATAGTACTAAACGGATAAAAGCTTTCGCATAGACCCCAATACCGTATTTGGAAATAACAGTTGTTAAATTGGGGAGACAACAAGACCCGACAAAAAAACAACCATACCATACCAGATCCTTTTACACAAAATATCTGTCTGTCGGGATAAAATATTCCCGAGCCGAGAAGTTATATTTGGGGAGTCGTCGTCGGTTCCCCAAGTTACTCACACTCAATTATTGCAGTCGCGTGTCATCGTTAAATAAAACATTTTGGAAAATTGCATACCATCTGAAGAAGCTTTTGAAACATATTCTCAGAAAGCCCACTAAAAACGGATGCAACGGTTACATCGTGGGAATAATAACGGACGTTTATAGAAAAACCATTCTTTGTTCCGAGAGAGCAGAGGAATTTCCTTTCCAGAAAAATTGAAAAAGCTTTTCCTTCCAATAGTTCCTTCGGTACGGAATTGTTATACAAAAAACGATGAAAAAGGAGGGACTAACGATTCAAAGCTTTTTTTTAATGGTAAGGACTTGCGTATTGAATTATAATTCAATTTTCTTTAGTTAAAAAATTATATGTTTAATTTAAGGATATAAACAAATGGCACGTGGTGATACCAATAATTTTCCGGTGATAATAAAATTAACAGCAAAGGACGAACGAGATTTGTGTCATTTTTTAATCATCCTTTCGGGAAAATTATACCCAAGAAATGTGTGATTAGTTAAATCGATTCATATGAATTATATTAATTTTACTTGACTCCTCAAAAATTTATTGGTTTATACCCGAACGAATGAGGGTAAATCCATTAGAAAGTTTTACTTTAAAACCGCTAAAGGATTATTAAAAATTAATATATTTAAAATTATGCATTTACACGAAGCAAATATCATATTTTGTAATTTAATTATTTTTATTTAAATATTGTACATAAATGATGTTTTATGTATCAAGCAATTTTACTCGGACTTGTAATGCATATCCCCTAGGACAGGGGGAATATTTCGAATAGCTTTCACTAGAAACAATACCCTCATCCCATTTCCCGGAATTAACATTCTCTATCGGACTTTTATAGGTCTACTTAAATATGCATATGCACATTTTTGTATCAGCAATATAGTTGGATATTTAAATTAAAGTCACTATATCACTATAGGGCTATAGGCAACCAACAAAAAAAATAGTTTGCTTTGGGGTCGTATAACCGATACACACACTGACTTGTCAGAATGCCCATTTAATCGTTATTTCAGAGAATTACTATGCTGTTAGCATTTTAAAGTAAACTTCTTCCTGTAATATATACGAAGAAAAAAATATTCTGTAATATCGAGATATGGGGAGAAGGAAAATAAGTCCCGAGTCCAATCATGTTTCGACAAAATTTGTGGTCAGTAAATTTAGTCGGATACTTAATGATCTTCCCACTTTGGATATCTAAACCCATAAAAAAAATTATAATGTAGAAAGTATCGGTGAATTTAATGTTTAATGTAAAAAAACACCCTACACACTCTAGCGTAACTACTAACCTATGATATGCATCCAGAGAATTATCCTGCACATTCCATTGAATAGAACAAGGCTTTAAAGGAATTTTCATAGCTAAAATATATAACATTTTTTTTTTATTTTAATGAAATGTATTCTCTGCAATTGTATCTCTAAGTAAACCGGGGAATGGGTTGTTTAGTAGCTGTTTCATTTAATTCGAATTTTGTCATTAATTTTAATTGCAAATATTTATATCGTTATTTTTTAAAATTGCGTACCCCCAATATTTTGATCGATGTTTAGAAGGAAACCATCGATAAAATTTTAATTAAATAAAATTCCTTAAAACGATAACTAAAATCATAATAATATGGTGGCAACAGTATTAGTTAAGTAAATATGTAGAAGTGATACATCTACATCTTCACTTTGAAAATGTTTGAAGGCATTTTGTAGACCAGGCGATATCCAAAACGATAAATTGAACTTCCGCATGTTACTCTCACATATCGTCTAATATAATAATATGCAATATGAATGCATCGTATACACGCGTACAAATTATTTTAGCATTCATTCATATTAGAGCTTCTGATTTCTCTATCTTTTTGATTTCTCGAGGAAAAAAAACATATCCATTTATTTAACAAAATTAATTATTTATGCAAAAAAAAATCACAATAATTCTTTAGTAAATAATCCAATGAAGAATCCGAGAGGCTACTTCTTTTTTTTTAATAGCGAGAATATTCATTTGCAATAGAAAAGTTACGCTAATTTTACGTGGAAATTGGTTTCATAAAGGCATCCAAGAGGAGTTTTAGATTTTCGGTTCTCTTGCCAGTTTTCTCGGAGATATTAACGAGGTCTCTTCTCACGTTTAGCACGAAATCTCGGCTTCTAATGAACCAAATATCATGAAAATTTGAGAGTATGTCAATTAAGGATGTACCATTTCAACACCAACGTCACCAGAAACCGCTATTTTATAAAGTTCTAATGTGGCTCCAGCGTCGGCCTTTGAGGGGTGCGAGGTCGGGCACCGCCCGAGGGCGCCAGGCTGGTTGGGGCGCTGAAGGCACGCACGAACTCAGACCAAAACTAAGCACAACGACTCACACATGACTATAAATAAATTAATCAAACTTATACTGGTTTTCTCCATGGACATAATCGAATTTTTGTTTAGTAACAGTCACATTTTCAATTCAATAGGGGCGCCCTGAAGTACTCTGCCCGAGGGCGCCAAGAAGGCTAAGACCGGCACTGTGTGGCTCTGAAACAAAATGAGAAATCTAAATAAAAATGAATTATTCCCTCCAATTTTATTTAAATAATATAATTAATACCTACCAATTGATTCAATTTTCATACGTGATTTAACGTAATTTTTGATATATTATTTTTATGTTGGCTCGCCTAACGATATATTGATTGAATGCGGCTCTGTATGTAGTAAAGTTTAGCCATCCCTGTTTTAACCTTTCCAAATCTCAGTCAGAGTCTGAAACCATCTGTTATCTTGTGATAACATATTGGTCCATTGTCATTTTGCAGCGGTTGACTTGACTCCCACTACTTCCTGCCTCAGAACTTGACGGTAATCTTTCATATCCGTGTATTCCGACCAGATGTCGATGGGGACCAGTAGTGGCTGATCGTTTACACTTAAATATTTTAGCTTGAGTCTACATGTTGATGACTCACTATTATTATTTTTTATGAATTACTCCCACATCCCACTTACCACTGGTTCAAATTATGTGAATAATTAAATCTTATTTAATGACCAAAATAATTTACCTTAAAATATAAGTGAAACAAAATCATCAAAAAATACAAAATCATCATTTAAAATTGCTCGAGAACCGAAAATTTTTAGTTTGTACTTTTCTCGAGAAATTTCTAGAAGGAATTCTCGAGAAGAAGCACTAATTCATATGAACAATAATAAATCAACAATCGAATATTCGACAGAGTTCCGCCGATAAGCTAAATCTGAAAATATAAATTTTAATTGATTATTTTTACAGTGTAGAACAAGGGTCGGCAACCTATGACCCGCGGGTCACCTAGTGACCCATTTGATAATTTCAAGTGACCGACTTGAGTTCTGGAAAGAAAGTTTAATATATATATAAACAGACAAAAATTACATATTTTTTAATTTTATTAATATTGTTTATTTGATTTATGCAAAATTTTATAGAACCGAGTCGTTTCAGTATATTGTATCTCCACTTCAGTGGCGTGTAGTCTAATGCGCAGAAGGTGAGCGCAGAGCGCACCTGAAATATCAACAAAATCGTAACCAATTTTTATTGGTGCAAATTTCTAACTCAAATTATGTTATTTAATAACTTTGAATGAGCTATTGAAATTTTTGAAGCATTTTGTTTGGAAAAATTTTAAATTTTGTTAAAGGATCATATTTGGATAGAAAATAGATTTTTAAACGTTAAAAGTTAAATTTGAAACTTAAAGCTTTCGCTGTGCATTTTAATAGCTTGAATAAGCTTTCTGCCAAAATTCAATAGTTCATTTAAATTTAATGAATCAGATAAAAATTCTATTCCAAATTATTTAAAATAACATTTTAATTGTAAGCTTTCAATGAGCTTTTGAGGGTTTTAAAGCTTTATTTTGGAAAAAATTTAAATTTCGTTAACGGATCGTTGTTTGGATAGAAAATAGATTTTAAAACGTAAAAAATAAGGTTCGGAAAATAAAGCTTTCTAGGAGCTTTAAAGTTATTGCAGAGCTTTTGAACGAAATGTTTAGTTTTGATATTTTTGTATTTTTCTTCAACTAATTTAGAAGCTTCCTGCATCATTACATTTTTTTGACTCCGCAGAAAATAATTGGGAAATCCGGATCAAATGTTGCGATATCCGATATTAAAGTTTCTCGGTACGAGCCCTTACAAATTTTTGATTTTTCTTATAGATAAATTTCAACTATTCAGAAATATTTAATTTTCGTATTTTTACCTAACTGTTAAAGCAACGTTCTTCGTTTTTACATTTTTTTTCGGCACACAAATTCTGCACATCTTATAGAGACGTTGACCGCACGCCATTGCTCCACTTTAATAATTTTTCCTGCATTTAAGCAGGGAAGGATTTGGGGGGCATCATATTCACCAAAAAAGACTGTTTTAAAAATGAAAATACCACTGACCCGAAACGTTGGTTGGTTGATTGGTTTTGACCCGCAGCCTAGGAAGGTTGCCGATCCTTGGTGTAGAATATTACAGCTTACATAAAAATACATTATCCCCCTCCCCCAGAAAGCAACCTACCCGTTAACTTTACCACTTATCGCTAAAACATATAAAGGGAAAACAACACGGTAATCGTGGGTTTAAAAAAAAGGAAAACTATTTATACGTTTCCCGATTTTACCCGGATGTTGAAAAGCTGTTAAAATGTAATCGAATTATTATTGGTAAAAATAGTTAAATTGGTAATAAAAGTAGTAATTAAGTGTATAGAACTATGGATTAAGTATCGAATTTGTTCGCTACATTTTACTTTGAACAATTATAATGCATGTAGGAAGGTAAGTTAAACCAATATATTACCTTACCGTACATTATCCGGAATTTACGGTATAGATATTGAGGGTATATATTTGGTTCGTTTGAAAATCGATTTAAAAGAAAAACAACATATTGTTTTCCTTATAAATTGGCTTTTCTTTTTTCCTTTTGGGGGTCGGAAAATGTTCAGTTCGGATAATCCATTACGGATAAGATGGGATGGTGGGATATCGTATATGTATCGGGGTATTAATTTTTAATAATTTCTTGAACATAGCGAATCTTATGTCATATAAAATTTCATTTCGAATATTAAGCCATTATTATCAATGTTAATCAATTTTAACCTTGACAGTGCTTAGAAATTGTAGGTATATCGCTTAAAAATCTACCGCCTAAATTTTCCCATATACATGTCTTGTTCAGAATATCTCATCCATAAATAAAATGACAGTCAGTCATAGTATATTTCATATGTCCCCGACCAATAAATAAATAGAACGTGGGTCTGAATATTACCTTGACGTAACAAATGCACCAATATTACAATACACCCATACAGATCCGGCATTTCGATTTTATATGCGTCTAAGGAAGCAGGGATTTCCATTCCTTCCCTCCTTTCAAATTGGGTATATAGGAGTTACATACAATTTTGAATACCGCAATGAATATCACAAAATTTTTTAAAAGTCGATAAACTTCATCAAAATTGAAAAATTTCATAAAAGTCGGGAAATTTCTTTGTTCATTAATTACTGAATTTTCCGTGTGGTTTTATTCGACTGAAGTAGAGTAAATCGAATTTAATTCAATTTTAATTATTGTCAATGTCGGTCCACTCCACACTGACATTTATTTATTTTCTTACAATAAAAATTAAAATATCGAAATCGATGATAATTGATCATTTTATTGATGTTTTAATTCTAAAAAATCAACTTCCTTAGCCTTGACTTAGTAACCGTCACCCTCTATAATGTCACTACGGCACTATACTTGCTATGACAAATTTTACTATTTGTGTAGTGGTACGTTTCTTGTCATATTCGAAATATTTGATATATTATTTAATTTCGACAATGTTATATCAAATAAATAGTAACCCAAATAGTCTACAAAACCATAAAACAAACCACAAACTTTGTACCTCTAATATATTGGGTGAGGGAAAAAGTATTGAGCCTTGTTCTCGATTGGTGGCTTTACGATCACATAACTTCGTAACCATC
>JANTOP010063330.1:0-22430 GCA_027564815.1 Symmerus nobilis | reverse complement strand
ATTTAGCTAAACACAATTTTAGAAATTTACAAAAAATCAATATCAGGTAAGTAGGGGGTCTACCCAAAACCGATAAATATGGCAAGGGGTCTACGACACAAAAAAGTTTGGGAACCTCTGATTTAGAGCATCCAAAATTCCATAAACGCATTGGATAAATTAAATTAGGTGCTAGGTAGCACCCAGAGTTATATTTTAAATATTTATTGATATTTTGGGAGCGTTGAACTATCTTTTCAAAGTTTTCAATTTTATTTTGTTTCAGGAAGCTTTATAAATCGATTGAAATATTACAGAACTTTGTCCGATTTAGGAAATTTCAGAATATTTTTTGGATTTAATTTATATATTTGAACTTCTATGAGCTTTAAGCTACTTAGGTCTCTTGAAATTTTGAAGTCATACATAAATTTTCATAATGCTTTCAGTTATTGGTAACAGTTTTGGAAGAGGTTTAGATATTTTCAAATTATTTTAAAATACATTTCAATTAGGAAGTAAATTAACAGCATAATTCACACCACTCTATCTCTAAAAGAAGTTTGAAAATCTAAACATTATCCAACTAAAATCTACGGTTCAAAGGTTCACCAATTTGGTTAAATTTGGATTTAGTATATAAAGTAACATATCAAATCGCATGATGAACAGAAGCCATAAATTATCTAATAAAATAGCATCACTAAGTCATTTGGGGTTGTACTAATTGTATAGATAACATTGGAGATATTTCTATTTTATAATTAGTTGACCGACGATAATTTTTTATCCGATTATTGACTGTTCTTGAAAACACTATACTGTGGATATTATTCGACCTCAATCGAATAATAAGTTCAAATTCTGCGATACGATTCTACAATTCTCCGTTCCTACGTATATTCTATACTATGTATAGACATTGGCTACTTATTTTGGAAGCTCACAAATTTATTAGGGATATTGGCAATGAATATTAATTTTTCTTTTACTTTAACTGGGTTTGGGTTCAGTTAATAATTTACATAAAATTGTACTTCTCTGTTTTTGGGATTTAGGGAATTAGGAATAACATCCAACAATCTAAAAATTTTACTTATTAAACGAAATATTTTCGACCGGTGATGGATTGAATAAAACATTTTTATTATATTTTTCCGGGACCTGTATATCTAAGAGCGTGGTTTGTTACAAATTCAGAACAGAATCATATATTTAAACTTAAAATTAAATTAAAATTGAAATTAATTCAAAGCGACGGGTAATTTAACAATGATTTAAATTATTGGTCAAATTTATTTTAAATTTTATTGAATGACACTAGATACAAGGTATGGGGTAAGGAATGTATATTGTTTGTTGTTTAGCTAGGAATTAGTTTTAGAAATTGTCCGTAATTTAGTAGTCCCTGATGGATATGTAAATATAGATACTTTTATAAATTAATTTGCTTAAAAGTTCTAGTCCTCAAAACTTATTGATTGTCTCGTTATTAAATCTCTAAGTCTCGTTATGAAATATCGTTTTCCTCAAGAAAGAAATAGAAATGATTAAATTTATATTTGATTTATTCATCAGCATGATCGAGAAATCGTATACAAAAAATATAAAACTTTATATTCGGTATAAAATTTTTATGTTCTACAGAAATTGATTTATTGCATTTAAAATTAACTAGAAATTTCACGGGTACTCAGTAGTACATAATTATTTAACTTCCTGAGAAATTGTTGGTATATATTATGATCGTTTTATACAAATTTGTGTTACGGCTTTCTCAAAATTACTTGCAAAAAAAAAATGTTTATTACATGCAATTTCGTATATCAACTAAAAATTTGATATTTTTATCTATAAAAAAAGAAGTCAGAAATTTATTGTACAAAGTCAAGAAATCATGGTCAATAATCCAAAATTTTAAGTATATAACCAGAAAAAGGACCTTGTTAAACTTATAACAATATCTCAACGAAGAAGTCATAATATTTCGAATATTTCTTCTTATTTCTTTTTTTTTTGCAAATATCCAGGGGGTTACGAACTATTTAAAATATTATATTCGAATCTCCTGTAAGCAGGGATACTTTTATTGTTATTGGTCCAATAAAACATTTTTTTCTCTCTGGCTAACTCAATAAATACGAGATTATTGGTGTTTATGATCAATAAACATCGACAGGGAGTCGCAAGTAATAAAATTAATATTTAACAGAAAAAATATATTTTAGTGTAATCCAACCAAAATAAAGGGGTAAGGATATTTAGTTAAAAACCTAAAAGGATTAATTTTTATAAATATTTAAATATTGTTATTGGATTAACAAAAATTTGTTCCCTCATATACCTATAATACTGTGATTTATTAAAATTTTTTTTTTGTAAAAAAACTAGCGATATCTTAATTAATTAAGAAATGATAAATTATATACCTTGAAATGTATATCCACTAAAACAAGGGCGATGCATTGTTCCAATGTTTGTAACAGTCATTATATTATCATAGAGAAGAAGGTCCAAAAATTAGATTTTTTGGATAATTCGCTGTCCGCTTTCCCTCCAAAACGATTCGTAACAATTAATTTTCCGATAATCCTTATATAATCCTTATAAATAGAATTTATTTGTTAATTTCTTAATCCTTAAGTCCACTTATTTTAATAAGATTGTCTGAACAGTTACTATCACTATATCTTAATTATATATTTTCTGTATGATGTACACAAATCTGTTTTAGTTTAAATCAGAAAAATGGGTATTCGGAACATTTTGTTCTCGTTCCAACTACAACTACAACTTTTCTTTTTGTTGATAAAAGATCATACAGTTTAAAAACCGACCGATCACGTCTAAGGCACCTTGGTAACTGATTCAACAAATTATTTAATTTGAAAATATTAATGTAGTACCGCATTTTCTTTAATGAAATTTGTAGTCGGTTGGTAGGTAAGCCCAACCTTACAAGAAAATCCCCAGTTTCATTTTCAACTAAATTATACCGAAAATACCAAATAAACAGACCGCCTCTTGTGTAAATTCCCTAAATGTTGGTTTGAATAAATAGTGTTGTCCAATTTTTAAGGGGTGGTAACATAGCAAACCAAATAAAATATACAGTTTACCTTTTCTAACTATTAGTATAAAGAATACAGGTAAGAAAATGCATTTATTTCCGAATAAAAAATTGATAGGGTAACGCCTAGTTTTTATTGTTATTACTTTTCTTATTTTTTTAAAGATCTTATGCAGTGGATCAGATAATATTGCAGAATAACCAGAGGAATACATGTATAGTACATATGGTAAGGTAACTAGTTTTTCTTTATTTTAATAATAACAATTTTTATTATGTATTTATAATAAAAATTTTATATATTCAACACCTTAAGATGGTTTATTTTATGATATGGACAAAATAATAAAGTTTAAGACGTTTTTTTTTAAATCTGAACATTTTCATTCTCGAAATTTCAAATACAATACATAATAACACATAAATTATAAAGCAATAATTTCGATACGCCTATCGATGTTTACAGCTACTGTTCATTTTATATTCAATAATAAAGAAAATAAAAAAATAAAATAATAATTATAATAATACCTAATACATAATAATAAAAAAAAATAATAATAAGAATAATTATAATTATAGATGGATTGGGAATTGGTTTCTCTTTATTCTTTGTAAAATGAATTGTAATGTTAGAAGGTGCTTAGAAGAACAAGATGATCTGTAGTCTTTAAGAAATTGTATAATAAGGAATTTTTATTTTAATAGAGTATTTTATTGTGTACTTGGAATTTTCAATAAATATATTTTTTGTTGATTAGATGTTTTTTAATTTTTGTATCGGTATCCTTCACACTATCTGTCATCGATTTCATAATGGTCGGCATCTCTTTAAACAGGCAAAAATGTTTCCCCCGACATTTTGAATGACATCCAACCTAAATTAATTCTTATAAAATAAAAGAATTTTAGATATTAGTGTTGGTAAAAAATGAACGATATTAAAATATTGTTAGGTTACCAATAAAATTAGTTATGTAGTAATGGTAACATCGAGATGGATTACTACCCTTCAATTGGAACCAGTCATATCATTTGAAGTGGAACTTCGTTTCTTTGCCCCCCTTCCCCTTAAAATATTATTCGCCCATACAAAATCGTCATCATTAACATTTAAAAATTTGCAAAATCTCTACTCACATATGTTTTTGATTGTTTTCGCTTTAATTCCTAATATAGAGAGATTTTGCAAACGTTCTTGGCCTGTTAAGTTGCGTAAATAATTTTTTATTATACCGTTTTGACGCCCTAACTGCAAATTCTTCTCTTTGAATATACAATAGAGTAAATCGGTTCTTTTACTTACTAGGTAGACAATTTATTGGGTAGAATTGGGTAAAAAACTTTACGCAGTCAGGGTTTAGGCACGCTTTTGGTCTAAAAATGGGTGAAAAGATCTACAAAAATGAGTAATAAAATTTGATGAAATTAAGAACGAGTTTTAATATTTAAAAAAAATTAACTAAATTACTAAATTTTTACTAAATAACTAAATAAATTTACTAACTATATTACTACTTACTGCTTTCAATAAATTGAAATATATTACGTGAATATTGAATTATGTAGGGTAAGGTAAGGGTCGAGTGGTTCACTAGCTTTTTCTCGCTTATAAGAATAGGTTAGACAAAGCTGCCAGGTGACTAAGTCTTCTTATGAAGCCAGCTGATTATTCAATAGTCATCGTACCCAGTCAAGTGCCCAGACGTACATTGAGACGCTCTCCCAAAAATTTCCCACAAATAAAATTAGAAAAGTGTTTCGAAGTGTTGAAATAAAGCGCGATAAAAACGAATTTTCAGCTGATTAAATTTGGTTAATAAATGTTTCGTATTGGTTTGATGATTCTCTAGTTAATTGCAAGAGGAATTGGTGTGTGTCTCACGATTGATGATCGATGTAACCTCAATATCTGTGAAATGGCGATCAGTTGGGTGGAGTGGTTCACCCACAAAGTTTTGCCAGATAATATATAAATATCAGTTCAAATTGCTTTAAATGTTTGATTAAGGCTTCTCAAAGGTGAATTCATGAAAATATAGAACTAACTTATTTATAGACTGGTATTATTTTGAAATTCTGCAGTAATCGAAAGTTAGGGTATGAGATTCACTAAGGATTAAAGGATTAGAACATTTAACTGCTAAAAAATTCAATTTGTGTCACATTTATAGGCAAATATAAAAACCCAAACGACTCCACACTACCTTACCCTATATTCATTTCTCTTGCCATTTTTATATTTATTTTAAGAAAATTCTAGTCCGCAATTTAAGTTTCTTCTATGAACCCAACAATTTATGTTACATATGTCTGTTTTTTTACGCTGGATGGTAAAGTCGAATGTTTTTGGCATCAGTTTCTAGATTGTTTCGCTCGTTTCATGATTCATATGGGTCACCTATAGCCCTGGGCCCCCATTGCGTTGCTTGGTCCCGCGCGATTGTAGTTCCACGAATGATTAGAACTCTTCTTTAAGCATGCATTTAAGGTATTTAAGGGGTTAGGGAAATAGTCCAAAAATGGGTATACGAATAAAAATAGTTTTTCACGCAACTATTAAATCTATAAAATAATTATTATTTTACACAAATACTTTGTTTTTACATAAAAAAAAATGGCGGGGATGAGCCGTCCAGTAGGACCCTCTTTAGAAAATCCATGCTGATGGTGGTTTTCTCTGTCAGGCATCGTCTGAATAATAAAAATTTTCATTATTTAGCAAGTTAATAGCTAAGATGTAAGCATGGGAAATGCATATACAAATGACAACTGCTTGAAAAAAAAGTCTGATTTTTACTGAAATTTTGAGTTTTAAAAATGTACAAAAAATGAACGCAGTATCCAATCAAAAAAATCCTCAGCTACATCTTGAATAATATTATAGAGAAGAAGTGGTTTAAATTTCATCCAGATCGGTCAAGTAGATCTAGAGATATCTTGTCCACCAATTTGAAAGGCATAGTTTCGAGAAAAACGGAAGTGAAAAAATGTCAGCGGAAGTATGTTTCGGGAAAAGTATATCCGGAAGAAATACGTAGACCCCTCGATTATTCTATCAGGTTTCAAAATTCCCGGAAGGGATCGTCTTTGCCCTCTCGCGCCGGTCCGCTCTGTACCTGAGATTCAGGCTGACTCTCCGCCGCACCCGACTTCTAATTGCTGTAACACCGAAATCTGAATTTTGAAATAGTTAAACGCTCAAAATATTCTTAAAAGTATAAGCAATTTATCCTGCCAATAAAATTCAATTCTTTCAAAGTCCCAGGTTGGTGTAACCCCTTAAATAAAAAATACTAATATCAGTAAATCAAATATTAGCAATTAATATGTTTGTTTCAACAAACCCCAATAGATAATCGTGGTTTTAAAATCATATATATATAACAGAATTTGTCCCTTCATATTCATGGCGGGTCAGTTCCATAAAATATCGTGAAATTAAAAATACCGCGAATAACTACTCTTAAACTTTGAAAACTATGAAACTATGGACTGGGTTTTTGGATTTTGAAAATTTCAGTGCCAAATGAAATATTATGTATTTCTTGTCCTTTGGGCTTATTTAGAAAATTATTATCTTCTTCAGAAGCTTTTCAATATGTAATCAAAAATTACGGGTACTTTCTACGCCTATAACTCGTGAATTAACATTTGGGAAAAAAATTATGTATCAATTTTTATAGCTTCTGCACATATCAATATAGCGATAAGAAATTTTTATAAAAAAAGTTGCAAATCTCTTTCTGCAATAATAATAAGTAATTTTAATTACTGAAGCTATAAGCGTGAATAGTCAAAACCAAATATTCATATTTTATCTAAATTCAATGAATCGAATAAAAATTGGATGCCAAATTATATAGAATGACTTTTAAATTTAAGCTTTGAAGGAGCTTTTGAGATTTTTCAAGCTTTATTTTGGAAAAAGTTTAAATTTCTTTAACTGGATAGAAGATAGATTTCAATACGTTTAAAATGAGATTATGAAAATAAAGCTTTCTGGGAGCTTTTAAGTTTTTGCATAGCTTTTGTATGAAAAGTTGAGTTTTAATATTTTTGTATTTTTCCTGAACTAATTTATTAACTTCTTGCATCATTACAATTTTTAAAATCCAAAGAAAATAATCGGGAAATCCGGATCAATTGTATCCGGATTGTGTTTTTACCTAACTGTCAAAGCAACTTTCTGGGTTTTTACGAAGATGTCCTGCGAAAATGTTGATCGTACGCCACTGATTTGATATCATAGGAAATCATCTATTCAAGGTGCAGATAAGATGTATAGTTGACATACTGAATATATGGAATATAGTTCGATTTAAGAGTATAAGTAATTTGTCTTTGAGAAAATTTGTTACGCATCTAAGCTTCCAGTATTTTTTCGCCTAACAAATCTATTTCAATGTAACTTTTAACGGTTAATTTCAATTTGTACAATTATTTACCCAAAAAAAAACAAGCCGAAAAAAGCGACAACAAATTCCGTACAATAAGTGTATTAGTATATTTATTTTCTACACTGCACAAAATCAATATAGGTAATCAGCTCTAAGGTTTTTGGAGGAAAAAAGTTATGCTTTTGCATGATGCATGGGCGAGCATTAAAATTAAATTTTATCGGTAAAGTCGGTTGAATTGAAAAATCTAACAATTCTTCTATTTTTTTTCCTTCATTCTTCTCGTAAATTTAATTTTCAAATCTCTTTATTTATTTTTGTTACAAAAATTATCGGTCGATGCGAAAACAATAGAATTTTGGAAATTGTATAAACATTAAACAACAACCCAGAAGAAAAAATAATACATTTCCCTCAAAAATTCTTTTCAAGATCTTCGATCCATTCAGTCATAAATTTCAAGCCAATGTACATTTTTCAAGTTGCATCGGTATTTTTTTTTTATTTCTTGTGATTTCTTGTAAATCGAGTTGTAAATGTTAAATTGTGGGAGCTTTTCACAGTTCATTAAAGCGATGAAAATTGTCTGATATCTGATTTTCCAGTATGTATTATTGTATACGGTACGGTATGTAAGGTTGTTAATTGTCTTGCTTGCCATTCAGCTTCTTCACCAAAATGACAGTATTTATCATCCAATTTTATTTATTAGTGTAACATTTCGTTTTATTTAAAGTATACATATTAGTACATTTATATCGTCTTGCATTAACTAATATTTTTATTTAACTTTCTCAATGCCAAATGTTTTCAAATATTTTCCCCAAAAAAGACGAACTCTACCCATTATAAGTACTAAGTCCCGGCGGGTGATAGTTATTTTCCATTTGGCTCCTTATAAAAAGTACAAACCAGAAAATACGTACACAGATGGAAGTTGAAAATTATAAAAGAAGAAATTTAAAATTAACAACATTTAACTCGATAAATATGAACTTATCGACCTTCTTGTAACATAAGCTAATCATCGGTACGAAGCTTAACCACAGGGTAACATCGTAGGTAACAAAATAATATAAATGATGTCTCATATTTAATATAAAGGTTGCCTGATGGTGTGTATTGAAGGTAATTATATGCTACAGATTTTATTGAGAATATTATCCATTTATCGAGTATGACTTAAGGTTGTTTAACAGTTTACTTATGGGTCGGGAATTATATAAATTGGGTATAATTTAACATTAACTTATATTACATCATTTTAAAAAAAAATTATTAACTTCATATTTTAGTTAAGGATATCAAAAGTAAAATTAATATTTCAGAAGCTATTTTCAGATTTGAGGAAAGAAGGCAGAAGGACTCTGAGAGAGGTATGGATATTTACCTGTGGCTATTCGATCTGTTTAATTCATAAGTAGTAAGAAGTATTCTAATTGAATAATTTCATTAGCAACTAACATAAAATTTATTCCAGATAAAAATGAAAAACCTTCAGTGACGTACAGTCGAATGCCCTGAAGGCGGATCACCTGAAATATCAACAAAATCATAACCAATTTTGATGACTGCAAATTGCTAACTCAAATTATTTTATTTAATAAATTGAACCATTTTAATTATATTTATTTATCAACTTTAGATTGAATTAATAGGAGAAAGAGAGGCGCTATAAATGAGTCTCGGAATGTGACCTATTGTCCTATCTATGGGAATTCCTTCCATCAGTAAAAGATATCTGGTACTTGATTTAAAATCAGTGAAACTGTAGATTTTCTGAAAAGCTTTAAGAATGTTCCAAAAACTCATTGAAAGCTTTTAAATAAAATATCATTTCAGGTTGTATAGAAATCAATTTTTCTCCCAATAATTTAATTTATATGAAATTCGAAATTTTCATTGAAAATTTCTGTAGAAAATTTAAAGCTGGACGAATATTTTATATTTCGGATTTAAATTTATACGTTTGAAAATTAATTTTTTTTCCCATCAATTTAACGTTATTGAAATTTAAAATTGTCTGAAAGAGCTTTAAGAACCTTCCAAAAGCTTATCCAAAACTTTTAATTAAAATATGATTTTATTCACTATCAAATCTATTTTATCTGCTGATAAATAAATTTTAAAATAATCGGAAACTTTCGATAAAAAGCTCTGTGGAAAATTAAAATCTGTACAAAAGCTTTAATGAATTGAATTGGATTAAAGGCAAATTATTAATGAAGGAATTCATTGTCCTTGTTTGGTCTTTCGTGAAAAATTCATCTACCGGCTTGAAATTTTGCATAAATATATGCCTTCGAAATTTTTGACGCATTTTTTTGGGAGAAACTTGAATTTTTTTAAATTAGAGTTTGCAATAAATTGAGAAAGCTTTTAGCGAAAATTTGATCTGTTATCTAAATTTAATCAATGGAATAAGAAGTAGATTCCAAATTATTATAAAATGATATTTTAATTTTAAGCTTTTAATGATTTTACGCTTTCGAGATTTTGGAAAATTTTTTTTGGGAAAATTTGAAATCTTGTTTAAAAAATCGTTATCGGGATAGAAAATAAATGCTTGCAAATAAATAATTAAGTTCGAAACTTACGAAATTTCGTTGTAATTTTAATAGTCTTGATTAGCTTTCTGCGAAAATTTCATATTTAATTTGAATTGAATGAAACCGATTCCAAGTTATATAAAATGATAATTTTAATTTTAAGTTTTTTGAGCTTTCGAGATTTTCGAGGAATTTTTTTGGGAAAATTCGAAATTTACTTAAAGGATCGTTTTGTGGATAGAAACTCGATTTTAAAGCATATAAATAAGGTTAGGAGTAAAGAGCTTTCTTGGAGCTTTTAACTTTTTGCAGAGCTTTCGTACGAAAAGTTTAGTTTTGATATTTTTGTATTTTTCCGCAACTAATTTATAAACTTCCTTCATCATTACATTTTCTTGGATCCGAAGAAAATAATCGATAAATTCGGATCAAATGTTGCTATGTCCGATATACAAATTTTTCGGATCGAGCCTTTACGAATTATTGGTTTTTTTAGATAAATTGCAACTTTTCCGAAATATATAATTTTTGTATTTTTACCTAACTGTCAAAGCATCTTTCTGCGTTTTTTCATTTTTTTTTAAAAAGCAAACGCTTATGGAGGTGTTAACCGCACGCCTCTGCTAACCTTCGAGAGTATATACAAAATTAGTGTCCGCTAATTTTATATTATTTAATAACATTGCGGGCAACCGCAAACAATAAGAAGGCGGATATTCTTAAAAAAGAACCTTATACTCGTTGAGGTGTCAAAAGTACCGCTTTGAAGTGTGTTTTAAGCCGATAAAAAGAACTATAATCTATAATACATATTTTATATCCTTAAGAAAATATATGTAGTACATTTTTGGGGAAAAATTGCTTTCCGAAATTGGTAAATATTTGCTAAGTCATATAAACTTAATTAATTTGCTTAACCTTTAACTAAAATACTAGACACATAATAAAATACCAATTTAGGTAAAAGTATGTGTAAGATTAAGTATAGATGATAATGGGATTTAATTTAATAAAAAATATATTTTTAAATAAAATCGAATTTTAGATAAACTATAGGTATTATTGGAGTTTCCTTGGTTTTAATTACCAAGTAATTTAATTTCTATAAAAAAGGTTAAATAGAAGCTAGATCTCTGTTTCATTTTTCCAAAGTATAGAAAAATCTAGCCCCTTTCAAAGTGGTCCGATCGCTCATCGACTTTTCCTGATTTCTTCAAACCCGCTTTTCTTGATATTTCCCGAACGATTCACATTCTTCATGAAATTTTTTTAATTATTTCCAACGGGACTCAATTATCTATTTTGCAAAATTTTCTTTGAATTTTTTCCGAATTCCAGAAAATGTAGAGAATTCACGAAAGAAGTAGTAAAAGTGGAGGAGCGAAATAAATTAGGATAACTCCCGAAAATAAAGGTCAAGCAGAAGTCTAGAAAAGTCGGTTAAAAGGTCGGATAGAGTTTGGAAACACTTCGATATTCTTCGGAACACCTTCTTTGATATTCCCAACGTTTCTTAACATGTTTGAGCATTTATTAAATTTCCGGAAATTTTTAAGATTTCCTGAACCTTTTCTAACATTTCAACAGATAACAGATTCTGCCAAATTTTCCGGCTTCTTTCTATCTCGACTCGCTTTAGTTAGCTTGAGTTTTAAAGATATATCAAGGGAAATCAACAGCGATGATCATGGATGATCCCTACAGATTTCATGATCATATTAACGATTTAAAATTAAAAGAAATCAATTCAAATAATAAATAGTCGTAAGGAAGTTTAATTTAAATATTTAACGACCTCTTCAGTTCATTTGACTATTGCTTATCCATTTAAATAACCCTCAAAATTAAAATTAGGTATGCAAAATATGTTAGCAATAAGAATTCAATTGTTATAATGAAAACTTCAATTGTCCAAATCAGACATATCCAATTAATTACTCGTAAACAATTCAAAGAAAGGTTGTAATTTAATCAATTATGGCGAACAAAATAATTAAAAGACATTTCTCTTCTAACTCATAACAATCCTTTTAATAAGTAGATTCTATTAATTTTCAAGAACATTTAATATTTATTTCTTTTAACTATAATATTAGAAAATCATATTATATACGATCAATTTAACAAATTTGATATTCAATCAATCAATTCAATTTTAATTTGTCTTTATTATTTATTTTTTTAAACATTGATTTCTAATCAATTAAAAATATTCAAAAAAAAAGAAATAAAATACAAACAAGTCATATCCAAACCGATAATTATTTTAATTATTTCTACTTGGTATGTTGTGAGTATAATAAACAATTGTATACAATTATTTCTATTATATACATATATATTAAGAAGGTGTGATAATTTAATAATTAATCAATCAACACGGTACAGTTGGAAGTAGAAAATTAAAATTGGAAGAAATACCTCGATTTATTGGTTTAATTGATATATACGAATAGTACCAAACATATACATTAGAATTGCATAATTTATTTTCTTTGATTGGTAATGGTTTAATTAGGCGATTCGATTACCTGACCTTTTTTCCATAATGTATATGGGGCATTTACTTACGTGAAAATCACCAAATTAATTTTTTCTGTAATGAAAAATACAATTAACTTAAAGGGCAAAGCTAATTAATTATACCTAAAAATATATGATTTATTCTAGATAATAAAGTAGTAAAAGGAAATTGTTTTACCAATTAAATTATTATCGATCAATTTTAATTAGCAATAAAAATTATCTGTAAATTATTGATAAAAGGTCGTATACCTTTACCGTATTAATTTAAAATTTAAATGTCCATTGTAATTTAAATTAAATTTTACAAAGCAATTATGAAAGGAAATGTAATTAATAAATATTATTTTAAATTCCGGTTTATCAGTTTTTTAAAATTTTCCAATTTAGTCGGATACTTGAAAATAAATAACCGATAGTTGTGAGTATTGTATATCCCCTTAACATATTGACCCAAATTTGTTATAATCGAAATTCTGTTTAAAAAAAATACACCCGTGTGAATAAGATTAATGGTAAATTTCACAGCCCAACTGATACAGCAATTAGAAAGGAAATAACACCAGAAAAAAGGACGAAAGGCACAAAGCGATGAAATAGAAGGAAAATAATAAAAACCATTCAAAACAAGGAAGGTTACGGGCGCTTTTTATTATATTATCCAAATTTTACTTGTTAGTTTATTAATAGTTTCAGTTTTTTTCCTCTCTTCCAGGTTTTTGATGTAAGTATTCGAATATAGGGGAAGATTGGAGAACAACCCCTAAAAATCGAAAATATAAAATTGTATTTGAAGTGGCTCTCGGAATGAATAGATTGAACGTATGGGCAGTTTATCATTTTTATTACTTAAAATTAACATACGGTTTTTAATTAAAGGAAACAACATAAATTATTTTAATTATATTTTACGTAACATTTTTATTTTATTCCAATTGAAGTCATTTCAATTATCTGCATTCGTCAAATTTACTGATGTAAGTAATTTCACTACTGACGATCAGATATGGCAGGGTAGCTTACATTATTTAATTATGTGTATTTGCCCGTGCATATTTGAATGATTTATGCAAATTAAGCGCGAATCTAGACAAATTGGAGTAAATCGTGCAGGTATTGAACTATTTATTATATTTATTGTAATGAAATTTACATAATATGAACTATATGATTTCATCTAATTTGTAAATTTCAAATTGTAAATCAGACGTTACTGGTCGGATCTTAAATATATATCAAGGCCTTAACCTTAAGGCCCTAATTTATAGAGATTTAGAGATTGCATTTAATTAAGAAAAATGGGTTTTATAGGGACAATTTCTAGAGAAAAAGGCGCGAAATAAATTTTGCAAAAATACTCAATAATAATTATTTTAATATATTTGGCAATACGAAAATATACCAAATCCTAAGCTCGTAGCCAACGGCATATAAATGGTTGCGATCTGACGCCATTTTCACCAGATGGTTCCAAATGTGGTTACTAGGGCCTGCAAAATTATCGAATTTCGGCTTTACCGGTAAACGGTAAATATTTTGAGTACAAACCGGTTGACCGGTAAATTACCGGTAAACCTGTTTTTAAATATAAAAAATCATCTATAGCATATTAGTGATAGCTGGCTAAATCTGTAGCGATGGTTTAATTAGAGCATAATTGTCATTCCGTAAGAAAATGGCAAAATTTAATACAGTAAATATTAGTAGATATATTTAATACAATAAAATTTGGAAACTTGTTTTTTATACTAACCTAATTATTCAGTAGTAGTATGATTGGAAAAACGGTAAAAACTTGTCTATTTGTGCAGTGGTTTTTTTAAGTAGGCCAGTTTTGGAATCGCAGATAAATTCCCCTAAAATTGAAATATTCCGTTGTCGGATCGAAGTCACTCCATCCTATTGTACATATTATTTTATTTAATTAAATGAAATAAAAGCGAGCTTTCGACCAACATTAACTTTATCTATTACTTATTTTTATTTAATATTAGCAATTATTATTTTATATTTTATATGGAAATCTGCATTTTAGCAAATTAGAAAATTACCGAAATTACCGGTAAATAAAAAAAATACCGGTAATGAATTTGGGCGGTAAACCGTTTACCGGTAATGCAGCCCCTAGTAGTTACATATGAAATATATGCGACTGCTCGAATTCGTGCCGTCGTAAATTGTTCATATGCAACCACATTTGCGGCCACTATCTCTGTAATTTTTCAATTAAAATTGTCTAAACCGACACTGTATTTTCTATACATATAGAACAAAATGTATTTTGAATTGGAGTTTGTTTCATTTTTTCTGTTCAAAATATTTTTCATTTGGAAAACTCCAATATTAGAGTTCATGAATTAAGAATTTGCGATCCGTAGATTTGGCAGTGGGAAATAATATTTTAGTATAAAAACTTCAAAATAAGAGTGTTTCGGTCATAAAATGATGAATTAATTAATTTATGAAAATCCTTGGGGAGTTGATATTTGAGACCAATTTTTTATTTTCAAAAATTTTGGTGAATCGGTCACAAACTGATGAATTTGTGATTTATAAAAATTTTACCTTAAATTTCAATTCTAAAAAATCATAAAAATCATTTTGATTGTAAAAAAATCTTTGAAACTAAGATTGGTAGGTAAAGAAAATAATAATTTAGATACGAATTTAAATAATTTGTAGAAAATCTATGCAAAGGAAAGGTTTATCTAGATTAAAAGAAAAAATTCACCTCCCCCCCCAATTAAAATTTAATTTGATAAATTAAAGAATTTTAATAGAAACAGTATTGGTTTGTAAAAACCAATCTGTTTAATGACATCGATTTAATTAAAATTCTGATCTAAGTTGATGGATATGTTCTTGCGATAGACTATAATTTCTTATCTTCTCGGTTATCTTAGTTTTAAAGATGTTCTACGAAATTTAACAATTTTACAAAAATGTTCCTCAAAGTCAATATAAAGTTTTTATAAATTACGATTCACTTGATAATAATAAATGGTGGTAAATACATAAATTGTTACAAATTCCACACAGTGTACTAGGAAGTCGCAAATATTTGCGGACTTTTATTTTATACCGTGTAGTACCTCTATTTTGTGGTTGCGAAGCTTACAGCTGGATTGGCAGTCACATCATTTGCGACTATCTTGGTTGCATATACATTTGCGGATTTTGGGACTAAAGTCCCAAACCATATGCAACCATGCCAAATATGTATGCAATCAGCCTTCGGGGTATGTCGAAACAAGTGTTCTATGAGTCTTGTTTAGCCGATAATGCTAATCGTTATATTGACAGATTTGTTGATTTTATCAAAGAGAATCATAGACTAGCTAGTGTAGTGTTTTACTGCAAAACGACTTTGGAAGCCAAGGAAAAGCTATGTATAAGCATTCCCGTACCCCCCAAAGACGCAAAATCCACCGAACGTCCCACAACGCCCGATCGAAGATATCTGGGCCAATTTAAAAAGATGAGTTACGGCAATAATTTTCGACCAAAGAATATCGAAGGCTTGAAACGAAAAATAAAATTAGAGATCAACAAAATCCCAATATCCACTTTTACGATTGCTATTTAATTTGTTTGAATTATCTTATTTAATGTAGCATTAATAAAAACCAATAAAATGAAAAGAAATAATTGGAATAATCTATTTATTTGATATTTGTCTAGATTTCATTCTGCATACGTTAGTTCGGATAAATTGTTAAAAGGACAGTTAAGCCTTTTAATCGTTTCCTAAAATGTCAGGTATCTTTTTATCCACATACAGGACCGAGAACTTCATATTTAGATTAGTAATGAACAGATTTGCTAACATATCGCCAGATATGTTGAAATTGTATAAGCATTTGCATTAATATTTCGGTAAATCGAAAGGAGTATAGCTAGGGCGGTTCTGGGACACCGAAAGTTTGAGACAAGCTAGACAACCCCGTCAAATTTGTGTGCAATTTCATGCGTGACATATTTCAGCTGTCATATATCAGCTGTCAAAGTCATACTTGTAACTGTCACTTGCATCTGTCAAAGTTGTCATCGCCGCCATATTGTGTCACATGCATCTGTCACTTGAACATGTTATGGCCGCTAAAGGAGCAGTCACGCATGAAATTTCCCTCAATTTTGACGGGTTGGCCTAGTTTGTCTCAAAACTTAGGGTGTCCCGAACCGACCTAGCTATACTACTATCAAACGAATTTTCCTGGATCAAATATTGAATTTAAAATTATGATCGAATATAGTATAAATTGGCCTTGGAATGTAATTTTAAAAAATGTAATGGAAAATAAACAATTTTGACAATCAGGCTCTAAAAAATATTAATTAAATGAAAATATCTAAATAAAAAATAAAAAAAAAATTGGTTTACCTTATAATATTGTATATCCAAGGAGAAAATTTCAGCCAAATCAACCAATTTTCCTTTATACAATATTGAATTAAAAAATTATGATCAAATAAAGAGATATAAAATTAATAAGAAAATGTCATGGAAAATAAACAATTTTGCCAAGCTCATAACTGGCCCCAAAAAATTGTTATTCCAAAATGTTGAAATTAGTTTTTGGTTTACCTCATAATTTATCTGAACTACTAAAATAACCGATTATTTCAGGATATGTATTTAGAAGAGAATATAGTCTGTCCTCATGATTTTTCCTCACAAAATCTTTAAACATTAACATCAAAATCTAATCTTATTATTATTTTCTATCAATTTAAGGGAAAAACTAGGAAAAAATATTTACGAGAAAGAAAATCATAGGAAAGATAAATCTTTTCTATATCTTATCCACCCTATAGGTGGTAAGAAATATACCTGGTATTCCATCGGATATTTATTCCCCGAAATGTTCGTTATTTAATAACAATTTTCTCCTAATTTCTCGACATTTTCATTTCCTTGTTTTTATTTTCTGTTTTAAAGCTCCAAATTTTATTGGACTGATATAAGAAATGAATAATAGTTATTTAATATTCAATAATTAATACAAAAAATAATTAATTAATAATTTGAAATTGATTATCCTCAATTCCCAATATATTGTTTTTCCCCGTTTTGTCCAAGCTTAAATAAAGAATACTTATTATATATATTTTTTAATATTTAAAAGTCTTTTCAATTTAACAAATTTGTATATATTTTTTTCCCAATATTTGATGAGCTGATATAAATAAATAAATAAATTTAAAAAATGTTTTGATTTATTTTCATTTTATATCAACCTGTTTTTGATGAGCCATCTGATCCTCTAAATACTTAGAAGTTGATTTAAAATCACGGATCTGATTCATTTCGAATCGTTTAATTTCTGCCGATATTTCATCGAATTTGGTTTGACATCGTTGAACTTTACCCTCCCACTCTTCAACTTCCTGTTCCGCTTGATCAACTTTATTAATACGACCGGCAATCTCAAATTTCATTTCACTTTATTCCACTACGTTTCGTTAGTTGGAGTTGGGCATGTTGCCAATTTTGAAAAATCTTAACACGTTCATGGAACACCTCCTTAATGGCACATATTTGCCTTGGTATTTCGGAAAGGCACACATACTATTCTATTACTAATTCCAAACTACTTGTGACTAGATCATACTTAGGACTTTCAATACGTATGTGTTAATTTACGGTTTGATAATAGAGTTTTCAGGCTATTAATCAGGATATCTCCAGGTCATCCAGAGTTATGACTTGAATTTCGTCTAAAAACCAATCAATTATATCTAGTACTTGGCAGATTTCAAACTTAATGTTTAATTGTATACTATATTTAATCAATCAGAATTTATACATTTGATTTAAAATAAGTTTTATTTTTAATTAGTCAATTAAAAAAGTTGTCATTGGGAAAAGAACCTACTCATAGATAGCCTTCTTGCCATAATACATCTCAATGTATAATAAATTCTTTAGAATTAGATGATATAAAATAAAATGAATCTTCAAGATTTAATTTTAATTACCACCAAATCAAGGTGATTTGTATATTTCCAATCCCTAATCTTAATTATATGTTATTTTCAAAATGACGATATATCGTTTGATATATCACAACAATAGAATTGAATTTATTTAGAAAAAAAAATACTGATTTCTTAAACGTGTTATTATTGATTCTCACGTTTTTAATCATCGATAGTACAATATCGTATTGTATAATTACAACAATGGATAAAATATATAATTTTTTTTTATAGTTTTAAATTAAATATTGGAAACATTTTAAATAAGTTTATATTACTAGTATTTTATTTATTTAAAAAAAATAATTTATTTTTGAAAAATCAGAGGAATTAATTCTCATCTTGACGTATAAATATGTACATATATTTATATCGTTAAGGAATATAGAATTAATTGGGAGATATATTTAATAGGAGGATTGAAAAAACCTTGATTTCTTAAAATTAATATCCAAACTTTTACTTATTCTCCTATTAAAAATGGACTTTCTTCATAAAATTATTTTGATTTACAAGAGGCGGTATTAGTAGGATATATTAACGTTCGAAGAGATACCCCCGTTGAATCTTAAATTTATATTTAATTAATTAGGCTCATTATTATTAAATTTAATTTCAACAAGTAGAAATCCTAAGAATTTATTCCCTTCACTCCCAAACACTCGTATTTATTATTAATTATTGATAATAATTTATCAGGGAAAGGAATATTTTCAATTGTAGTAAGAACGAAGCGTATTTCCCGCAAGTGTCTTATAGATGGATATGTCACAACAGGTGGTCAATTCAAAGTATATTATTATGATTTAATACTATAGGATGAGAAAATATGTCGGCTATTTTATATATAATTTATTCGGACAATATGAAGAGAAAAAAATGTTTGTTCTATCCATTGGTAAGATGGTTTGATCTTTGACCGCTTTCGAGATCATTTTTCTTATACTTTGATCGAACTGATTTTAAACACTAATATATCTAGAGTAAATGATTAATTACATGAAAAATATAGATACCTATATTCGTAAGAATGAAGTAAAATAATTAAGTACTGACTTATTGGCTTGCTTATCTAATGTCCTGATTGTTTTTCCTTAACAATTTTCTTTTCGGAATCTTGTCAATCCTATTGAATTACAACCGTTAAAATTAGGAAATCCCGGTTTATTAGGATAGGAAAAAAAATGACTTTCTTCAACCGATCAGGGTGTTATAAGACATTTTTTATCATTTTTGGCTCGAGTAAAAAAATAAGAAACGATTGCGACAACATATTGAACAAATCTCTACGTTTTTTTTTACCCAAATCCACTGTACTGTAGTAGTGTTTTAGAATGTGTGTTAAATAATTTTGAGAAAAAATGTAAAACGTTTCATTAATCATTTTGAACGTAATAATAAAAATGGGAAAAGAAAGAAACAATGTTGTGAAAGAAAAAAAAAATCTTCATTAAAATCACCGTCTTATAATGTCTTACCATGGTACATGACTTACATATGGGAATGAATGTATATGTATATAATACAGTCAGGCAGCGCATAGCTCTTTGGTCTTTAATTAACTCTAAATGAACCAACCAATAAGTACAATGGTTAAATAAGTACAATAGTTTGGAAGCCTTGCAAAGCAATATAAGGGAAAGTATTATTACTAAATTATGATCATAATTAATTCGAGTACTCATTGAGTTCCATCGCATATCTCGATGGGGCTTTTCGAAAAAATGTGGTCGCCAAAAATATTCCAAAAAGTGACTTAGCGGGTAGCCGCCAGTGGGATAGCCAATGGGTATCTCGGTATCTTTATATTAATGAAAATGTGGATTTATTAAGAGATTTATTAAGAGAGATTTCTATTTACTAGAACGGATTTGATGTTGATTTTGAATAGGGGAAAGTCCGGTAAAATTAAAAATATCATTTTTTTGCTTATTTCATGTAATTCGGATTTTTGACTACTGTCACATGATGGTAATGGAAGTAGCAAGTTTTCCATAAGGCAATGATGCGTGCACACGCATTTTCGACTTCCCGCATTGAGACAAGAAAAAATTTATTTTCTTAAAGTTTTCTTAAAAATTTCAAAATTCCGTTAATCGGGTAAAGTGAGAAATTTCATGTCAGGTAAAGTGCGATATGTTAAAATTCAATATTGAAGCGTCCGCTAGCACTTTTGTTATGTAAATATGCTGTATATTGGTAAAATAATTGTTTATTAAGTGGGTCACTTCCTCAGTCGTTCTCCATACAAGAAACCTGATTTTCATGCTACCTTTTTCTAGAAAACTACTGAGTCGATTTCTCTGAGATTTTGTACACATGTTCTTACCTCCAAAATAAACCTTTATAGGCGAGCAATGTTTGAATGAATCGCGTACATTTTTACCGAAGGTGATTTTATTGCTGCTGAACTGTTCAATGAAGGGCAATATAGAGCGCAGGGCATTTAAAGAAGTATCCTTCTTTTAAGGAAGTATCCGCATCGGAAATGTCATCTATGATGCGGTCTTCTTTGAATGAAATTGGCCCTATGCAACTTGGTGCTCCCAGAATAAATTCAAAGAGAGGCCGAAAGTCCATAATTATATAGAAATATAATTAAGGCTGCTAAACTAAACTAAACAACTAAAGGCTACTGAAAAGCGCGAAGCCAATAAGCGAGAAAATAGGTCCTGGAACAAAGAAAAGATCGTCAGCAAAGAAAACATCACCAGCAAAAACAGGACCCAAATCCAAGAATCAATAGTCAGATACGAAGAAAAAAGAATCTTCCAGTTCGGACGAAGATCCTGACTTTTGCAACATATGTTTGGATGAAATGCCCAAACACTTCAATCGCAACAATTCAATCAATTACAATACGTGCAAACGGCCGTTCCATTTAAAATGTGCCAATATTACTAAGAGTTACTTCACTTGCCGAGACTGCAACTCGGATTTGGATATTTCCTAAGAGGAAGGATGAATTTCTTTTTTTCAAATTCATTTTTTTTTCGCCATAAAGCTTCTTATCTCGAACCAAATTAATCATTATTTTAAACATTTAGATCTAATTATAATATCACCTATGTACTTTTAAGAATCCAAAATAAAGACATATCATGAGTGGGCTAGGCTAGCATTTTGCGCTAGTTTCCATAAATTTTTGGCAATTTCTCACATTACCAAACAATTTTTCCGGATACTGATTTTCCACTTTTTTTTTAAATTGGGAAAAATTCCATAACAGAATGTTTTTTTCGGAAATCTGTTTTTATAACATTAAAGCTTGTAAATTTCTCTTTAATATAGAACTTAGGAAATATTTTTAAGGATTTTAAGGACTAAAATCAAAGCTGTTCTCCCTTTACCAGATTTTCCCCTACTTTATTTTATTTCAATATTCATACCTTTACAAAATTTTCAATAAATTTACATTCATTATACATGAGCTGCAAAATTAAAAATACATTTTTAGTAACAAAAGTGTAACAAGTGTAACAAAATTAGGTGAATTGCACGAATATAGCAATTTAATGTCAAATATTATGTATATGTTATGTTGATCGCAGTTTGCAAAATAATTTTTACAGAATTTTAATCATCAATTAACTAGATTTTTTTGCGGTTGTTTATTTAAATGATAAAAAATAGGCTTAGGATTTTTATTTCCTATAAAAGTCAAATATGCGCCTAAAATGTACCCTTAAATCAGGGATTGAAATAAGTATTGATATTTACCATTTTTCCCTCTATCCTCTATTTTTATCCGAGAAATAAAAATGAGATATTTGGAAGTATTTCCATAGAAAGATATTTCTCATTTCCCTTTTATCAATAATTCCACAAGAATATTATACTTGAAATAATTAATAATTTATTATTGTTAAGTTATATGCGTCAATAATTCTAGTTGTATTTTTTACCATAATGGAGATTTTTATATAACTT
>JANTOP010063329.1:0-42813 GCA_027564815.1 Symmerus nobilis | reverse complement strand
GTACCATTCCAAGGATGTTATGGAGGTGATAAACTGACACGTATTTTACACGCATATTGCATTTCTATATGTTTGGGGGATGTTTGGGGTTTGGGATCTTTTACGGAAAAAATACACGTTTTCTTATAATATTTTTCTATCCAATTTTCTAGGATGGCAACATATCGAATAAGTTTGGGATTAATAAGGAAAAAGAAAATTGGAGATTCCTTCCTAATAAAATAAAACCCTGAAAAGTTGGGATTTTCAGCTATAATCACCATCATATTGTCCCTTAATTTCCCTAGTCCATTTGAATTGCATGAATAAAATATTAAAATAAATAATAATTAAAAAAAATTGATTTATTTAATTGAATGTTGTGCCTTCGTTTAACAAATGACAATTTTTCCGAAATTAAATATTAATTAAATAAAATTAATTTATTTATTGAGCATTTTGGATTCATTTTCCTCTCTAATTTATATAAAATTATTAAATGTTAATTATTAACTATTTTTCTACTGTTAATTCCTAAATATTTATTTTAATAACATATTAATTATTTTAAGATGACTTTATACATAATTATAATTAATTAATTAAAGGATATTCTCTCTGCTTGTTTTTTTATTAAAATATAAATTAAAATGATTGAAATTAACAATTATACCCTTAATTCTAATTGATTTAAAATCATTACTAACAAACTTACGATTAAAAATATTTTTATAAAACAAATGTTTATGATCGAACTGTAACCGTAGCTCGTATTTAATATACAAAAACTGCCCCCACCCGATCGTCCACCGGAACTACCGAATACAGGAAATTGAATTTCTTCCGGTTCACCGAGCTCCCCCTCATCATCATCAACATTATTCGTCATCACTTTGTGACGTAACGTAAAGTTGACGTGAAATATTGCTTCGGCTACGCCGCCCGGTGACGAAACGACAAAGTGGAAGGTGCGAGAGACCCGTTCGTGCATATGTACGTAGGTGAGACGGGCCTCCTTGCAGAACGGGATTGGTAGATCCTGTATTTGCGAAAAATATAATAAAACGAAATAGAATTTATCTTTTAATATTAATCAAATATATGTTCCGATATAGGCGTTGTTCCGATGTTCTTATCAATACCGAATTATCATTTCTATATTGGGTCACGACCCCCCTCGAGATATATTGATTAGATTATATATTTTTATTTTCAACGCTCGTTTCAATAAATAAGGAACTCCGTGATTGTATCATATTTACAATTCACACGTGATAATAATATTTCAAAACTAAAATTTAATAAATTACGTGCCTTTTCTTGTTGAACAGAATGTGTCTGTGTCCCGAAAGGATATCTATACACGGTATAGAAATATCTAGGTTGAAATTATTCATTTTAAAATTTGATATTTCTGACATATGGTCACCATTGAACCAAGGTCCCCATTTTCATAAAAATAGTTTCCTTTCGAATGCAAATTTCTTAATTATATAGTTTTGTTTGGCTTTAAAATCTGATATAATTCCATTATCCTTTTTCCACGTTTACCTACCGTATCATGATTGCCTTTGACAAATTGTTAAATTTCTGTGTTCGTCCTATATCGAGTCATGTCCAAATTACGGTTTTATTGTTTAAAAACTAAAGTTAATCCATAAGTTCGTCTAGTCAATATTTCAATGAAATTTATCGATAAATAATTCGAACTTTCAGTATATTTAAAATTATCATTGTTTCAATAATAAATTTTCATGTCAAAATATTAATTGATTTTATTAGTTCGTTTCAATATCTTTATTGTTAATCGAACAAACCGATATAAAATCTAGATATTTATATTTAGAAAGGATAACTTGTTCAATATTTAACCATATAAAATTAATGGACGTTGAATTATCGATAGTTAAACAAATTATCATCCTTTTGGGTGTCCTACGTGCATAAATTGGGTGTTGGGATTTAACTATAGAAATTTGCTGTGCAAATAAAATTGACAGGCTGTGTACGGAACACGTATAAATTCAGAGATAGAAATATTCGATATTAACACAGAGATTAGGGATGGTTAATTATATAGTTTAGTCGACACTTCAATTAAATTTCTCAATATCAACATTTTACTCACAATAACTCCGTATGCCAGAACATCAATTCCATATTGATTTCCGGGCGTATAAATTCGATCACCGTGCAACCATCGAGCTGCAAATGCTGGTGGATTGGCACAAAATTCTACCGATAAATGTAATGGTGAGCCGGGATATGCAACCGGTGTTGTATTCCGTGCTGTAACACTAGGAGCACCTAGAAATTATAATTTAAGAATGGAATTGTTAATTTAATTATTAATTACATCGATATGTCACCCCTTACCAATATTCGGGGGGTGATTTTTTTTTTAATTTTGAGAATTTAATTTAATTTTACGACAATTTTTCGGTTTTAGATTTTCCATGTCCTGAAGAAAATTCTTGAAAAAGTCAATTAGTAATTACAAGCAAAATCGAAGGAGATCTTCTCATTTCTTAAGTAGCTACGTTTCAACCCTTAACAAAATTCAGGGTTTGATTACTTTTAAATTTCGAGAATTTAATTTGTTTGCTTGATTGATTGCGAACAATTCTGCCCAATTAGATTTTCCATGTTTCGGAGTAGAGTTGTTGGGAAATTCAGCCATTAATTTCAAGCTAAATCGAAGATTTTGCAAATGTTCTCATTTCCCAAATAGCGATGTTTCACCCCTTATCAAAATTCAGGGGTTGATTTTTTAAAAATTTCGAAAATTTAATTTGTATACTTGATTATTTAAGAACAGTTCTAGGTTATTAGGTTTTCCATTTCCCGAAGAAAATTCTTGGAAAAATCATTCATTAATTATAAGCAAAATCTTCGATTTTGCTAAAGGTTCTCATTTTCTACATTTTCGCCCCTTACTAAAATTCAGGGGTTGATTTTTTTTTAAATTTCTAGATTTTAAGTTGTTCACTTGATCACTTGAGAACAATTCTGCGTAATTAGATTTTCCATGTCCCAAAGAAAATTCTTGGAAAAGTCGATTATAAATTATAAGCAAAATCTTCGATTTTGCGAGAGGTTTTCATTTTTTAAAAATCAATATTTCACCCCTTACCAAAATTCAGGGGTTGATTTTTTGAAATTATGAGAATTTAATTTGAGCGCAATTCTGCATAATTAGATTTTCCATGTCCAGAGGAAAATTGTTCGCAAATTTAACCATTAATTTGAAGGAAAATCTTCGATTTTGCGAAATATTCTCATTTCTAAGAAATCGAAAATTAACCCCTTACTAAAATTCAGGGGTTGATTTTTCTAAAATTTTGAGAACTTAATTTGTTTATTTGATTATTTTAGCGCAATTCTGTGTGATTAGATTTTCCATGTTCGGAGGAAAATTGGTGGGAAATTCAGTCATAAATTTCAAGCAAAATCGAAGATTTTGCGATAGGTTCTCATTTCTGAAAAATCAATATTTCACCCCTTACCAAAATTCAGGGGTTTCTTTTTCTAAAATTTTGAGAATTTAAGTTATTCATTTGATTATTTTAGCGCAATTCTGCGTAATTAGATTTTCCATGTCCAGAGGAAAATTATTGGGAAATTAAATTAGTAATAACAAGCAAAATCTTTGATTTTGCAAAAGGGTCTCATTTCCTAAATCTGTTAACAAAATTCGGGGGTTGATTTTATTAAAATTTTGAGAATTTAATTTGCTCATCTGATTACTTGAGAACAATTCTGCGTAATTAGATTTTTCATGTTGAGAAGAAAATTCTTGGAAAATTAATTTATTAATTACAAGCAAAATCGAAGATTTTGCGAATGGTTCTAATTTATTAAGAAGCGCCATTTCATCCCTTACCAAAATTCAGGGGTAGATTTTTTTAAAATTTTGAGAATTTAATTTGTCTATTTGATTATTTGAGGACAATTCTTCGTTTTTAGATTCTCCATGTACCGAAGAAAATCTTTGGAAAAGTCAATTATTAATTATAATTACAAGCAAAATCTTCGATTTTTCGACAATCCTAATAATTCCATAAATAATTCCATTTTCCGAGATTCAAAGACATTTTCATAGTATTTCGACTGTTCTAACTCTTTCCGATTTTCTCGGATTTTTTCGATTTATAAGGAGAGAGTGTAGTAAATAATAATCATCATTATCAACTTATATCTCCCCGAAATGCTTAACTTTGCCAGACATTATAATACCTACTACCAAAATTACTATTTCCGTTCAAATTACTATATCCACAACGGCTTTAAGTAGAATTTGATAAAATCGCCTGAAAACATTTGGTTTTGAAAGAGATAGGATATTTAAAAAGTCATTATTACATGGCACATCATCGTTACATGTTCGTTATTTTGAACGCCCAAGACCTTCAAAAACTAATATCCCAAACTTTCCATATAGCATCTCAACCATATGAATAGTAATATAGAGACACCGGCTGTTTTCTCGGGATGGGTTTTGGTGACCCAACATAATATGAATTTAACTCGATTCCGTGTATTATATGTTACATATGTTTCATGCGGTGATATTCAAAAAATCTATATTCTCATATGAAAAGGTAATTTGAATCTAGAATCGAATTTGGAAGTGAAACTCTTAGGTAGACTTCTCAATGAGACCTGACCCAATGAGACCATTGCTAGGACTATTGATTAAAATATATCTCCACATAATAAATAAAATCCTGAAACGTTACCAGACCAGAATGATGACCAACATCCTCGAATTGTAATTATTTGTGGGGTAGGAAGGTCATAGGAAGGTTTCGAGATACATCCTGTTCAAATGAATGGAAAAAGTTTTGAAAGTTAAACTAATTAAAGGAACATAATTAAATTTTGTTTCCATTTTCTGACAATTGTACCGAATTGAAGAGTATGAGTCCGCCCAATGGCGAACATTAACATTAACACTTAATTACAGTGTCCTTGTGAGAATCCTTAGGATGTATGTAACATACAGAGTGAAATCTCTTTCAATCCAGACTTATGTTAATCGTTTTTTCTCGGTCTCCGTACACATAATATTTTATCTAATGAAAAATAAAATTTTCAAAAGGAAAAACTTTCCATTTTTTTTTTTATTATGAAAATTTACGATGGAACGACAACAAAATAAAAATTTCCAGAAAATCATAACCATTCATATACCCATTAGCATCAACGCCACTCATTAATACCACCCATCGTTTATTCACCACAAAATAATTAATATTATGTGAATATACTACCATTACATTACTACAAAAAAAAGTAGAATTTGTAGTAACTAGAAACTCTAGTATAGCATTATAAGTATTATAGGGAACGATGACTTGATACATGATGATAGCGGAGATGTGGAAAATGGGGGTGGTAAAAATACTGGAGAATAAACTTTATCCAACGGATTATCGCCCCGTTGAATTGCTTTTTGATAATTTTCACATTAATTATATGGTTCGAAATTTCATTATATTAAAAAAATATAGGGGAATGGGGGGGTTGGGTGGCTTACTTTAAAACCACACAATTTTATACATTATAAAAGTTTAACAAATAAAAAACGAGAAATATATTATAAATTCCCAGACTCATTGAAATTATCTCTAGAAGAATATTTATATTCTGTTTAGATATGCAAATGATATGCGAATAGATTGAATGACTTTTCATTATGAAATTATGGATTCGATGAGATGGTTTATTGAATGGTTTCATGAGACAGAATCATTACTTAAAGTTTCAAGCCAAAGGTCATGGATACATTAAATGAATAAAACTTATACGTTTTATGAATGATCTGGTACATTCAGCATTACTTTCTAAATAAAACATAAAAATCCGAAGTTTCTACTTAGTTTATCTAGCATATAAAAAGGGTATCGACTCAGAATTTAGAATAAAAACAGGAAAGGGTTATAGAATTTTTAAAAAATTTAAATTTGTCAGGCTGATTTTTTAATAAAAATATTTTCGGTTAATTGAAGTTAGTTTCTTAGAAATTCTTTGGCAAAAATCTCGATTCCCAAAAAGGGATGTTTCTTCCCTTACCAAAATTCAGAGGTTGATTTTTTTTTATTTTCGAGAATTTAATTTATTTACTTGATTATTTGAGTGCGATTCTGCGTAATCAAATTTTCCTAGTCCGGAGGAAAATTGTTGGGAAATTTAACCATTAATTTTAAGCAAAATCTTCGATTTTGCGAATGGTTCTCTTCTCTATAAAATCAATATTTCACCCCTTACCAAAATTCAGGGTTTGCTTTTTTTAAAATTTCGAGAGTTTGATTTCTTTACTTGGTTATTTGAGGACAATTCCGTGTTATTAGATTTCCCATTTCCTGAAGAAAATTCTTGGAAAAATCAATTATTAATTACATTTAAAATCGAAGATTTTGCAAGAGGTTCTTATTTCTTAGGAAGCGATATTTCACCCCTACCAAAATTCAGGGGTTGATTTTTTTTAAATTTCGAAAATTTAATTTGTTTATTTGATTATTTTAGCGCAATTTTGCGTAATTAGTTTTTCCATGTTCGGGGGAAAATTGTTGGGAAATTCAGTTATTAATTTTAAGCAAAATCGGAGATTTTGCAAAATGTTCTCTTTTCTAGGAATTCGATATTTCGCGCCTTACCAAAATTCAAGGGTTGGTTTTTTAAAAATTTTGAGAATTTAATTCGTTTACTTGATTATTTGAGAACAATTCTCCGTTATTAGATTTTCCATGTCCTGAAGAAAATTCTTGGAAAAATCGATTATTAATTACAAGCAAAATCTTCGATTATAAGTCGATTTGATTATATCAAAGAAATATGTTCGGTTAATTGAAATTTGTCTCTTTAGAAATTCTGTGGCAAAAAATCTCAAAATAATCGTTCAAATTTTATTGTTTTTCTTTCAATTCGATTTTTAATGGAATTTTGAAACACCTACTGTGTTTTTACCTCTATAAAATCACAGGGGATTAATGTTTTAAAAAATTTGTCCCACGATTTCCACACCGTTCCCTTAGTTTTAGTCTCGCATATAATTAATTTAAAATTAAAAAAATTTAATTTAAAATTGAATGCAATTCTACGATTTTAAAAAAAATTATTCGAGAAAATTCCCGAAACTATTTGATCTCTGTTTGGGGTAATTAAAAAAATATAATTAGCTAGACAACCCCTTATGGTTTGTATATCATTAGCTCCACGAAACAATCCTCTACATAAAGAATTGAAATTTAAAAATTTAAAATTATCCTAGAAGTTATGAATTTTTTTCCGAAAGTCTCTATTTTTTTAATTACGTCTAATATTAAAACCCCACCTAAATTCGGGGGTTCACTTTTTTTAAATTCCCTGAAATTACTTTCTTCATTATTTATCAGAGAATAATTCTGCATAATCAGATTTTCCTAGTCCGGAAGAAAATTTTTGGAAAATTCTATATTTGTACTGAACGGTCCCCAAAAACAATGAAGATTAAAATGTTGTATCTTAAACCACACTTAAATTCAAAGGTTGACCTTAATTTAATTTCGGGAAATTAATTTCTTCATTATTTATTTGAGAACAATTCTTGGTAATTAGATTTTCCATCTCCAGAAGAAAATTTTTGGAAAATTCGAAATTTCGTCTCAAAAGTCCAGATAAAATGAAAATCGCATGTAAATCGAAATTTTATGAAGAAATAATTAATTTAGACTAAAGAAATATAGATAACCCCTTAAGCTTTTTATATCAATATTATCATTACCTATTTTTGAAGCTAAATTTCTGAAACTTGGTACATATATTCTTGAATTCTTGAATTTTCTTGGATAAGTTAAACATTAATTTACAAAAAATTTTATCCTTCCGAAAAATCGTGTGAATAAAATTTTGAAAAATCAATTTTTCAAAATTTGATCGTCGATTCGATTAGAGGGATATTTTTTCCATCTAATGATACTAAAACTTTAATTAAAGAGGAATCATATCCCGTAATAATTGGAGGGTTAACTAGATCTCTGAAAAAAAGACTGTAAATTGAGCAACATTTTAAATCGATATGCAATGAACATTTGTTCAGTAAAAATTGTATGCAAGAAAACATGGCCAAAAGCGATCCAAAATACTGTAGTCACATTGAAAATGGGGACGTAACATTAGAATATAGGGGCGGATATTGCAATATATCACAAAAGAAATTGCATATAAAATACTTTGACTAGTTGAAAAATAAACCGGTGTAATGAATTTTAGTCAAACATGAGCAGTGACAGTCTTTCATGTTCCATGTCTAATATTTCGAATTGTATAAAAAGAAAATGAAACCCACTTAAGGATATAATAGGCATTACTTTCAATAGGAGGCTTTATTGACCATTAGAATGATTTAGTGAAATGGCCGAATGATTTATGACCAAACCACTGCTACAAACAATATATGAACTGTAGAAATGGAAGTTTCCTTTTTTCATCTATTTTATTGCATCAATTTCAAGTAGCAATGTCAGATATATTCATTTTTATTATCATCAAGAAAGTTTGGTGAGAATATTATTGACTTTCTATCTGAGTGTATTGGAAAGCCCGGACAGGTTGATTCCTAGTACAGAATTGTATACTTAATGTTTAACAATTGAAAATCGACAACTTACAATAAATATTAAATGGTTTTTATAACATCCTGTAAATATCGATGAAAATTTATATTGGACATATAAACTGAGGAAAATGGGGGCAAAAAAAAATCCGAATATAAGACAACTAACTATAAAAAGGAAATAACTCTGAAAAGAAAAATATTTTCAATTCACTTCCATGAGAAACTGTCTTACCCATAGAAATATATCTGATTTAGAAGCGGTGTAATAGAAATTATGGGACGGGATTTTCATTCAGGATGAGGGAAACATATTTTCAGAAACAACAATTTTCTTTTTCGGTTTCGCAATTTTAATTTATTCTCTTTAACAATAAAACTTCATCAATATATATTTTTTTTGCTTCCCTCCTCCCCCCGTATACCATAACTCCATACATAGGAAATGATGAAAATCACAATCGGGGGGAGTTTTTCCCATATATGACAATAAGTGAAAAACTAGACGTATATTTATGTTGAACGAAATAAAAACTATTCACAGAATCATAACAAAACAATTTTCGATTACAAATATGTAGAGATTTTCAATCAATTTTCTCTGGAAAAACTATTGATGTAGATAGTAAATTATTGCATATGAAAACAATAAAACTGAAATCGTACGAATGAAGCGAAAATTGAAGTAGAGATTAAGAATGAATTCTGCGAACGATAATTGAATGTAGGAAATTTCAATCGATCAGTTTCCTTTTAAGGATTTAACGAATTAACTTGTTAAGCTCGTATAAAATACCAAATCAATTAAATGAAATCCTTTGTAGAATTTTCTTATGTATTAATTGCATAATATTCTGTATATTATGTACAAAGTGTTTAAATTGATTATGTATTATTTATAAAATTGAATTAAATCCCTAACTACCTAAAATCAATTTTAAATCCGGAAAAACACTAATCCACTGATCTCAAAATAATTCTAAATAATTAACAAACAGATTTTATTAAGAAAATTTCTTCCAAGAATCAATCTATCGAATTTTTCTAACCACCTACGGAAAAATTAAATTTTCCGGATAATTTCCATACGGAACCGAAAAGTCTGACTATATGGAATTGAACTGAAGGGTACAGTGGGCAAATTGTAGAACAAACTTTTTGAAACTATTAACTCCTTGATTTTATATGATTTTATAGGAGTTGATATAAAAAACTGCCGGTTTTTTTCCGGAAAACAGTTAGAATTTTCCGGAAAATTAGATATTTTTAAATTTCGAAATGGTTTCAAATATAGGTCGATTTGGGTGATTTATTAATACCTTAAGGTTGGGGTGTCCCCTCCTAACATATATTTTTAAAATCCCGATAAATAAACCGGATTTCTAGGATATTTTTTTTCTCCTCAAATTATTAATTCAAGCTTATCCAAAGCTTTATTATTTAATTTAACTGAAATTTAACAAATTGAATTGATTTGAAAGCCCGATATTTGAAGGACTGATATATGGATGGAAAATAGATTTTAAAATGTAAAACATTAAGTTCGAAACTTAAAGCTTTCTTTGAGCTTACAATGGATTGAGAAAGTTTTTAGCGAAAATCTCATATTTTATCTAAATTTATTGAATCGAAAAAAAATTCGATTCCAAATTATATAAAATGGAATTTTAATTTTAAGCTTTCAGTGAGCTTGCGAGATTTTTAAAGCTTTATATTGAAAAAGGTGGAATTTCATTAAGGGAACTTAATCTGGATAGAAAATTGATTTTGAATCCAAAAAAAAATTAGATTCGAGAGTTAGAGCTTTTGTTGCGCTTTTAATAATTTGGATAAGCTTTCAGCGAAAATTCCATATTTCATTTAAATTTAATGAATCGAAAAAAATTCGATTCCAAATTACTTAAAATGGAATTTTAATTTTAAGCTTTCGGTGAGCTTTCGAGGTTTTTAAAGCTTTATATAAAAAAGAGTTGAAATTTGATTTAAGGATCGTAATCTAGATATAAAATAGATTTTCAAACGTTAAAAATTAGGCTCGAAAGGTAGAGCTTTCGTTGCGCTTTTAAAAACTTGGATAAGCTTTCAGCGAAAATTCCATATTTCATTTTAATTTAACGAATCGGATAAAAATCCGATTCCAAATTATATAAAATGACATTTTTATTTTAAGCTTTCAATGAGCTTTCGAGATTTTTGAATCTAATTTTTGGGATAATTTTAAATTTCATTAAAAAATCGTTATTTGGATATAATATAGATTTAAACAAATAAAAAATAGGGTTCGAAAAATAGAGCTTTCTGAGAGCTTTTAAGTTTTTACAGAGCTTTTGTACGAAAAGTTTAGCTTTCATATTTTTGTATTTTTCCACAACTAATTTATAGACTTTCTGCATCATTAGATTTTTTTGGATTCGAAGAAAATTATCGGGAAATTCAGATTGTTTAATCTAAGACGGAAGCTTCGATTTTAATTAAAACGGTTGGAGATAATGCAATAAATGAGAATGTAATTATATATATATTTATAATTTAATAAAATGTAATAAAATAAAATATAATCATTATTGAATCGATCAGTTGTTATTTATTTATTTATTTCGGCTATCCGGAACACCACACCAATCTGAATAAATGCATCTTAGCGACCTTAAATTGTAGTCACAGGTGTACCTAAAATAAGGAAATTTAATCAAGTAAATAATTTTATAAGAATATCCTACCATTCGACAATTTCCATTATCTCCCAATTCAATGTTTTTCCAACTTATTAACGATGCCGAAGGATAATTCAATTTCTTTTTAACATAAAAAAAATGCTAGATTTTATTTAAATAAAAACGAAGAATAATCCTTTTAAGCACTTTTCTGGGTATGAAGGATTGAAGTTTATACCTTACATTCTAAATTTAAAATTAAATTGTTCACACCATTAACGTTTCATTACATGAAAACGAAGATTAAATGAAACGAGAACAAAGATTTTCTATTTTCTTTCGGTGAAGATTAAACCAAAAAGTAGGTCGATTTTAAGACCATAAAATCGTTAGCTAGAAGTTAGTTTCGAAACTTTCGAAATCGGATACATTCAATATGTTGAAATGGAATTAAAATCCCCCATCCCACCGATATCTGGAATATCCTTCCACAAAACCCATAAACACATAAACATCATGTCAAACTTTTCAAGCTAATTAATTATTGAATATGATTAAGTTTTTAAGTTGTTTATACAATAAATCTTTCATGTATCTGTATTTCCCATCCGCTAATTTAATATGTTTGGATTGAGAAAGGATGCAACGAAACAACAGCCAATATTAATAGGATATTCTGTTGGAATGTAATTAAAAATGAATGGGAACAAAAAAGTTTCATCTTTAAAATAACATTAATATTAGAGATAATTAATGATCTGAAAAATTTCTCAATCAACATCTTTTATTATCTAACGGAGCATATTTTATATCGAGATTTCATATAGAGTTAAGTTAAATTGTCTCCATCAGAACCATGAGATTATTAAACGTAGAACTTCCTTTTTCCGGTTGTAAACGGAAAAACTGTTTATGGATTCATAAATTTCCCATTTGCGCCTTCGTTTAATTACACCTGGGGACTTGTAGTACAATATAAAAATATAATTCTAACTATTTACTATCCCATCAAATATCTTAATTAAAACATAAAATTTGTCACATTATTTAATTGAATTAATTGTGTCATAAAATAAGGATACACCGAAAAGTAAGATATAACATGATATTCAGTTGGTAGGATAATTTAGAGAAAAAGGAAACGGAAAGTGCAAAAGGTAGGATTCATTAATATTTTATTTAACTCTCAAGTAAACTTCATAAAAACGTATCTAACTTTATCCAGTTAAGAATAACTTTACTTAAGAAACTATCCAAAAATTGTTCATCATGTTTATGAATTAAATTGAGGAAAATCATGTTCAATCCCGTTCCATGTATGGGTGGGTAGATTATCATTAGAAATTGCCTTTTTCACAAGAAAATATTCCAAAATAAGGATTTTCCAACTGAAACCCACCCATAAAACTTCGAATTAATGGTATAAGTGCTGTTTTCTTATAATAACCATATCGATGTACTAAAATATATGTGTTTTTATGTGGTTTTCTAGTAACATCCGATATATAGGTTTTCCACAAATAATTATTTCATGCAATATTCAGAAAATGTTCCTTTTCGGTTTTACTATTTTTCCATTTTCATCCCTTTCCCTATTTTCATCCAATTTATATATGTTGATATCTAGATACATGTTTTTGACTGTCGTTTACTAATCTGTCTCGACTAGTAAATGTGTGTTGTTAATTTTTGGAAAAGTAGTACGTATATACTTAATACATATCTATATAGAGGTAAGCTCATCATGTACTAGTATATTCCCAAATAAAAAAAAAAGAAAAGACAGCATCTTGAGTTTAATTTAAATGTTTGGTAACGAAGGAAAATTACTCTTTATACCCATATACTAGAAACATATAGATTTTATATTTTAACATTACTTATGCCATGTGGCATAATTTTGTTTATCCTTGGATCGAAAATAAGATGAATGGTACTTTAAGTTGAGAAAGGGATCTACGTTTGTCATTTTGGGAATGGGAGCTTAATTTTAAGCCCATATCCCCAGAAATAACGATTTTACCCAATTTTATTATATGCCGTTTGGTTTACATCCACAATTATACATATTCAAATATGCAATTTAATTTAATTTTCAGTTATTCAACGATTAAATAGAATAATTTCGATTCGAACATTTACTGTGATGGTTAATATATCTGCTCCAATCGAAATATCATCAAAATTATGAAATTTCTCTGGGGACTGGTTATCCAGATTGGAGGTTATTCGCTAACGTTTAATTCAAATTTCTGTTAGATTTAATTTAGTTTCGTATATAAATTTTACAATTCAATAAAATGTTTTAAGAAAATCAGGTTTTAGCCAAAAATAATTTTTTGAGGCAGTTCTGAGCTTGGGGAACATGATCATTTTTTTCCTTCATTTCTTAACCTTTTTTCTGGCGTTTTCTCGATCATAAATTTAAAATTCAATTTTGGATCAGAAAAATTTCGTTCAATTTGAATGATATTATTTTCCTGAATTAATTTCAACATTTTAATTATCTAGAACAAGGGTCGGCAACCTATGACCCGCCGATCACCGAGTGACCCATTTGATAATTTTAAGTGAACCCTCTTGAGTTCTGAAAAAAGTGTAATATAAAACAGACACAAATCACAATTGACCTGACGCCAATTATATAATACTTTATAGAACAGGGGTGCACAGCGCCTCACACATAGAGGTATTTCATACCCCCATATAAAAATGAAATTAATTCAAATTAAAATGGGAATTAGAGAAAACCGCAAGAAGATCATAAAAATAAATCATTAATAGTTTAATAAATTTTTAACAATAGTTTTGTAACATTGAAAAATAAAAATACCATGCGAATGGAACGGGAATATTGAAAATATAAAATAGATCGTAAAAATATTTTATTGTTTTTCATTTTATGGCTAAGAACTATGGAAAATCAAAATGAAACCCAGGAACAATTTCAAAATATATTTGTTTACCCCTATAATTATTTTACGTGTGGATCCCTGCTATAGAACAACCTAATCATTTACGTTTTTAAGGCGTCTTCTCACTTTATAATTTTCAAAATATCGATTGTTTTGTTTTTACATTTTTCGAAAGTATAATTATCCAAAAGTATCATACTAAAATTTTATGAGGATAGGAGGAGTCTATAGCCTTTCCATGCCAGAGTTACCCCCTCTCGTCCCGACCACTTACGATTTAAACGCGTTTTTCAGACACAATTTTACTGATTTAATGATCATATTCTTCACAACTATGGCTATAGAGCATATCAAGGAATTTTTTAAATTTTTATATTTACTATTTTTCTTTTGCCAAAAACCGTGAGAAAAGAACACGTTTTTTCTTGTTTTTTCAAAAAATGTCCGCCATTTTGTTACTTTTGCATATACCAAAAACCGTATGATATGCGCTATAGCCATTCATATACTGAATCTAGAACCGTTCGATTTTTTTGATTCAGATGATCCATCTTCGAGATTTCATCAACAGCGCAGACCTACAATTTGTAAGGACATAAATTCAGGAAAATAGAATTTTTTTAGCGTCTAAAGTGAAAAGACCCCTTAATTTGATTGTTATTGTTTATTTGATTTATGCAAAATTCCGTAAAACCGAGCCTTTAGGCGTGCAGTCTAATGCGCAGAAGGTGAAGAGCGCACCCGAAATATCAACAAAATCATAATCAATTTTTATTGCTGCAAATTTCTAACTCTAATTATTTTATTTAATAACTTTGAATGAGCTTTCGAAATTTGTCAAGCATTTTTTTTTTTTTTTGGGAAAATTTGAAATTTTGTTAAAGGATCGTATCTGGATAGAAAATAGATTTTTAAACGTTAAAATTAAATTCGAAACGTAAAGCTTTCGTTGTGCTTTTTATAGCTTCAATAAGCTTTCTGTCAAAATTTCACATTTCCATATTTAAATTTAATGAATCGGATGAAAATTCGATTCCAAATTATCTAAAATAAGATTTTAATTTTAAGCGTTCAATGAGCTTTTGAAGTTTAAAAAGCTTTATTTCGGAAATGTTGAAATTTGGTTAAGGGATCGTTATCTGCATAGAAAATAGATTTTCAAGCGTAAAAATTATGTTCGAGAGTTAGAGCTTTCGTTGTGCTTTTAATAGCTTCAATAAGCTTACTGCCAAAATTCCATATTTCATTTAAATTTAATGAATCGGATAAAAATTCGATTCCAAATTATTTAAAATAATATTTTTATTTTACGCTTTCAATGAGCTTTCGAAGTTTTAAAAGCAATATTTTGGAAAAAATGAAATTTCGTTGAAGAAACGTAGTTTGGATAGAAAATAGATTTTAAAGCATAAAAAATAAGGTTCGGAAAATTAAGCTTTCTGGGAGCTTTTAAGTTTTTGCAGAGCTTTTGAACGAAATGTTTAGTTTTGATATTTTTGTATTTTTAGTCAACTAATTTAGAAGCTTCCTGTATCTTTAAATTTTTTTGGATCCGAAGAAAATAATTGGGAATCTGGATCCAAATGTTGCGATGTCCGATATTCAAATTTCAAATTTATAGAGACGATGTTCGAATCTCTGATGTTGCAATTAATTTTTAATGTCTTTTTTCTATTAAAAATTAAAGAAATTCTTACAATTTAAATAATAATATTAAATATAATTTAAGAAAATCCGATTCATTTCGAACCTTTTTTAATGATTATTTACCGGAGATCGAGTCTACATTACAAGGGGCTAGAAGAACTATTAGAACTCCGTCATTTCTGTAGTTAGAATCCCTAAATTTCGCACATATGCTCTTAAAAGATCTACAATTCGATCCGGATTAATTTTCTTATACCTTAGTTCAGAAGTTTCTGAGATAATTAATTAAAAATTTGAGTCGGTTAAATTCAACTAAATGAGCTTTAAAGAAATGACAGAATTACCCCCTACATTTTTTTTTGTCATGAAATTCGGGAAACCAAAACTTTTTAGATCAATTCCTTTTCAGCACGTATATTTTGGGATAATAATTTTATTACCATAAGGCATCAAATATCGACGTGTCAGTTCCCAATGAAATCATAAATTAAATAATTTCTGTTCATTATAATCAATCTAAAAGGAATATATGCATCGATACTATCTAAAGCCTGAAATCAATAAAGAAAAAATACAATTCATAAGATACAGAATTGCACGTAAATATTACAATTCGATTCATTGAAAATCTCGCAAAATTGAATGGCACGTTCAAGAATCATCTATTTAGGATTGGGGTATGTTTATTATCAAGTAGTACTAAAGGTACGAGAAAACCCAAAATCTTCACTTCAACTGGGCCAAATAAATAAACTTAAATAGATTTTTTTTTGTTGCCGACTCCGACTTCAATATGACTGATTGAGTCATTTCAAAAGACGGAAAAATCCTATAGAAAATCTAATCAAATATTCAACCTTCGTCAATCGAAATGCGAGTCCTTATTATGGAATAAATAAATTCATCTCGTCACTACAAGTTCAAACCTTTATGCGTGTTATGTTTGACAGGGTAATAAGATACGTCCGTTGTCGAAATTAAAATTTCGAACTTTTAGATAATTATCTTAGATTTCTTAGATCAGAGTTTGGTCTCATAAGATTATACTACTCATACATATGTTCAACCCTTTGTAACAAAATCCTTTTCGTCGAGACGGATAAATAATTCTTCCTATTTTTTTCTGGATAGTGAATGTTTGTTTTGTGGTTTGTTATTTTGCTAGGGAAAATTCTATATTTAGTTCCAAAATAATATTTACACGTTTTTTTTTTGTTCGTAGAAAAACCCTTGCCGAGAAGAGCTTACATAAAAATGATAATGATGTTTTTCTTTCAAACGACCTGCAGAGGAAAAAAAAAAATAGGATTGGAAAGGGACTGTAAAGGTTATATAGAGGATATCGTTTGGGGTTCGCTTATTTGAATTTGTTACGATTATTTTATTTTATGTATTTTCTTTCTTATCGGTTTTGGATGGTGAAAAGATAATATTTTTCTTAAGGTGATTTTCTTTTTTCCCTATTTTCCATTCGGGGGCAATACACATCCTTGTATTTACACGTTGTTATTTTGCCTCTATTATCTAAGAAATATTATTTGTTTTGTATAAATAATTTCTGTTCGCCCTTTTTTGTTAGATATTTTTAGATTGAATTTTGTAAGGGCTGGATGGAAGATATTTAATGAGATATATCCACCGTACATCGATTTTAATTTTAATTTTTAAATTAAGAAAATGAAATTCCTTTCTATTATTATACTACGAATAAACAGATATTTGAATCAAAGTACCATCTTTAAGGAAAGACAGTTTAAACATGATTTTCTTTAGCGTACTTAGATTTATTATGTACTTAACCCTCCTTTTACCCCATAAAATCCTCATTTAAATTTAAATGATCACTCCTTTTTCTCCTTTCTTATTTTTTTTTTTTCGTTGTCGGTTTGGTATTTCAGTATATAAAAATCAAACCAAATCTCACAACCCCCCAAAGTTAAACAAAAAATTACATTGGAGAGGATATGTGTAAATGTTTGTTAAGAAGGAAATGTTATTTTAATAAATTCCACCATGTGTAGGTATTCCACATATGCATGCATACATAATTTATCTTATCTAATATACCCAATCGAGATCAAATAATAATCTTAATGAAATACTTTTCTATCCATTTTTAAATATTCAATTAATTCTTAGTGTTCGGATGTTCCCTCGACTTTCATGAAAATTTCGACGGCAATCTCCAATCATTTAATTTCAAATTTATATAAATTATGTTGATTTTATCACGGAATTTTAGGAATCGTAAGATTTTTCCTGAAAAGAACCGATTTTTCGGCTGTATTTTTTAAACCTACCCCTATAAAATCAGGGGGTTAATATTTTGAAAAAGTTTGTTTCATAATTTCCTCACTGTACCCATAAGTAGAATTTCCCATCATTAGAATTTTAAGTTCTTACAGACAATTTACCGCAAATAAATATTTTCTTATAAACGGTTCTTATAAACGGGAAAATTCTATAAAATCGAAGAGGTTCGCCGATTTTTTTTTTACATAAAAAATCATCAAATTTTACAAGAAAATTTCTTCCTTAAATACTTAGAAATAATTTGGCTTCATTAGATTAGAAAATTTTTTGATTAATTTTTTTTCTTAAAAACAGTTTGGAGAAGTTTTGAACAAAACTTGTTATATTTAATTGAATTCCTGACGATTAGATTTTTGACGTCATTTAAAAAATATAAGTTGTGAGGGGACCCCCGGAAATTAAGGTATTGATAGATCGTCTAATTTATCCCTTATATGAATCCAATTTAAAAATTTAAAATATTAAATTTCTCAGAAAAATCTTCGATTTTTCCTGAAATATACCCATTTATCTGTTGTATTTTTTATATTAACCCCTATAATATCAGGGGGTTCGTATGTAAAAAAAGTTTGTTCTATAAACTCCTCATTGTATCGTTAGATTTAATGTTTCGTAATTAGAATTTAAAGTTTCTTGAGAAAATTTTATGAAATCGAAGAAATCCATCGATTTTTGCTAACCAAAAAAAAATCATCCAATTGTTTGGAAAAATCATCCAAATCGAACGGAATTTTTGACATGATTTAAAATTAAATTTTGGGTAGGGCCACAGCCTCACCATATGGTATTGTATCCCCTAGTTATTTCCTGATTGATTTCATACTCGATTTTCAATACTTTAGCCAGACTTTACCGAATTTTGCATCAATTTCGGTCCACTTTTCCCGATATATAATCCCTGTTTATATCGTAAACTTTTCTGGAGACATTTTATGGATTTTGTCTCATTTTCATTTTCTACCAAACTTTTTCATTTTTTCACATATTCATTTTCCTCATTTTTTCGATTAGCGATTGGACATTTTGACTTTTTACCAATTTATTCAGACTAATTTGTGACTTTTTCAGACCTTTTTTGTCCGACTTCTTCTTCTTTCTCTTCCGCTCTCTTAACTTTTCTTATTTTTTCAGACAGTTTCTAACCTTTTCTTGATTTTCGAGAGCTTCTTCCAGACAATGTAGAAAGAAAGTTAGTGAAAAGTCAGGAAAATAAAGAAAATTGGAGGAAAAAGTCGAATAATCGATTGAAATCGGGAAAAGTCCATTCAAATTTGTCAATAACTATAAGGAGAGTCGTTCACCAGTTGGAAATAGTCGGACAAATGTCGAATAAATGCATGAAAAGTTTCAAAAATCAAAACACATTTAGGAAAAATCATGAATAATAGGAAAATGTTCGAAAAGTGTGAAAAATCTAGTAAATCCAAGAAAAAATTTAAAAAAGAGGTGGTAAAGTTATTAGTCGGGGGAAGGTCGGATAAAGTTTGGAAAACCTTTATATTCGATATTTTCTGACATTACTGGAAATCTGTTCCGATTTTCTCTGATATTATTCAATTTTCCTAAACTTTTCGGGATATTTCTCGACATTTTCGTGACAGATTCAAATATTAATAAATAATTCATTGAAAGGAATCATTCATCAATTGAATTAAAATATTAGAAGAACGGTGAACAAATATTTTTCCCGGAAAAGTCACCGTTCTTCCCATGTACCCCATAAATGGTGAATTTTTTTAAATTTGGAAGAGGTGGATTAGAATTTCCTAAATCTACCCTTAAATTTCATTTCGCCTAAACCAATTTTCCGATTTTTTAATAAATTTTCCCGCAAACTTACCTTTTTCGCTAGATCGCCAGAAAAAATCTATAATTTGAAGAAAATTAAATAAACTTCGAAAACGGTTGATTTTTTCAAAAAAATTTTATTAATAAAATCTGTTTGTTTATTGGTTAGAAATAATTTGCCATCATTAGATTAAAAAAATTTTGAAAATAAAAAGGTTCATAGAAATTCGTCTGAATTTATTGGATTTCTTATAATTCCAACTGTTAGGGGATTTTTTAATTATAAGTTGGAAGGTGACCAGCTAACCTCAAGGTACTGATCGATGACCTAAGTTATCCCCTATTTGAATTCGTTTCGAAATTTACCAATTTTAAATATTTCGGGAAATTATAACCGATTTCCCGGGAATCTAGAAAAATCTGGGAACAAAAATCGAATGAATTTGATTGATTTTTTAACAATCCCATTTTTGGGGAGGATTTTAAAAATAGAAATTGTTAACCAACCCTAAATGATTTTATATATTTTCAGGGGCTCGCAATCGCTTCATCCAATAAATTTCCATAAGTTGACTCTTAGCCAAGAAACAAGCGCAATTCTACAAAATCATCTCAGGACAAGAGATGAATTAACTAACCATAGATATTTTGATAATAAAAAATCCTCTTTTCCACACATAAAAAAATCTTTGTTTTATTCCGATATTAACAATATTTCAGGAAAATCATCTAAAAGTACAGAGTTATTTCTAGAATTTCCTTATAACCCAGAGTTTACTGAATTTTTCCAAATATCCTTAATTTACCTATATATTTAGTACATTAAATAAAACAAAATAAAATATGATTTCCAGATTTTCTTTATTAATAATTAAAATGGAAGAAAATGAATATAATTTTCCACCTGAATTGTTATAAATACACCATTTTCCATACGTATCCATGATTAAACCTCTTGAATAAAATGTATTTAGGTCAATTAATAGGTCTGCTTGTCCCAAATATTTTTTCAAGCAGATAAGTTTATTGGCACCAGCTTCCAATTAATAATTTTTGCCAATGGTTTTTACGAATCGATAAATTAATCTTCTATCCGTATACTATATACCGATATTATCTTAACTTTCGGTCGAATAACTCGATAACCTAGTTTAAGAACTATTGTTTAACGATACTTATATTTATCGAGTAGTTCCGAAAGTTCAATAGGATTATTGGTAAAATATACTTACATATTGATTAAAATAGAGGAATTTTTTATATATCGAAAAAAGGACAATAAAATATACGAGTATCCCGTATCCGAATTTTTCCGGTTCATTATTACAGAAAATTCAAATCTATTGTCAATAAGATACGGATGTTATTGACTGCGTTCTGATTTCCTTTTTCATATTGCATTGGGTAAAAGTTGGATAGGAAACACCATATTTGGCAGATTTTATCTGCATATATGCAAATTAGATGTATTTTCTATCAATGGAATTCATTGAAAATTCTTCTTGATTTCTTTCTGGTACGAACGTTAAGTTGCATTTTCTAGTTTATATGTAAATTTCTATCCCAACTTTCATTCCAAATTTGATATAGATAATATTATCATAGATTTTTTATGAGTCCCCATATGCTAACCTATAATTATCTGGAAAAAATACTCAATTCTCAAAGTACTAGGCACCATTTTAAATGGCAAGATCAGTGTAACCATGGGTATAAGAGAGCTAATAATATTTCTATTATTTATCGGTAATTCACTAGGATAGTTTTTGATTATAATCCGCCACAATGTATTTCGCTGATACCATCTCCATCCATATGAACCTTATTAACCGACCTATTTATAAGATTGATACGATTACATTATTATTTCTGTACGTGTTCTATGTAGGTTTATTTGTTCGACCATTAACCGGATAATATTAACCGGATAATGGCCTAATATAGAACCGAACATCGATAATCGTATGTATTTGTATTATCTTTCTACCAATTCTTTTTACCCGGATCGTATACATTTTATCTCTCATACAAAAACCAGACAATAAAATATGGAAAACCCAATAAAAGGCATTATCATTAAATTGGTCAATAAAGCGAAATTGGATAGATTTTGTGGGCGTTACAACTTATGCATTTTAGTTGTTCAATTTGGGAAGCCTCCTTTATTATTCAGAAGTAGAATACATATGTTTCGGATGGAGTGTATACGTCCTTGTGCGTATTAAAATAAGATATAATTTATTAGAAATAATCCAATTTAAATTTAATTGGGTTTTAATTTAATTTAATTTGGAGCCACATATCTGGAATTTTTCTAGAAAAGCTCTGACAAAGCTTAAAAGCTTTAAGTTTATAATAAAATATGATTCGTATTAAAACCTTTTTTTTTATCCAAATACTTTAACTGCATCGAAACCCAAAATATTCCAGAAAAAGCTCTGTCAAAACTTTGAAGCTCTAAGAAAGCTGCAAGTTTTTGATAGAATTTTGTTCAATTTTTAATCTATTTTCAATTTAATGAATATATTTCCTAAAAAATTTAATATTTTCGAACAAAGCTCTATAAAAGTCTTTAAAGCTCACCGAAAACTTTTGATCAAAATTTAATCTGATACATTGTACATGATAAATCAACTAAATCTGAAATTTTCCTTAAAAAATCTCTGTAAAAATTTAAATCTCCAAGAAAGCTTTAAGCTTAGGATAGAATTTTATACGAATTGTAATCAATTTTCTATTCAATTAAATTTGTTCGATAATAAATTGAAAATTTTCGTGAAAAGCTCTGTAAAAATCTTTAAAGCTCACCGACAGCTTTTAATTTGATATATTTTCAAATCAATTTTTTTTCTAATTAATGATTTTGTTCAATTGATGAAGAAATTTCCTAAAAAGCTCGGTTAAAGCTTAAAAACTCAAAGAAAGCTTTAAGTTTAGGATACAATTTTATTCGTATTGAAACCTTTTTTCCATAAAAAAAATTTGCTCTACCATTTTTCCCATTTTTATAGTTTTCTAACCATTGTCGAGTTTTTACGACTTTTTTTGAGAAAAATCGTCGAATATACCCTTTTTCTGACGTTTTGCAAGATATTCCCGACTTTTGACCACTTTAAAATCAATTTCCCCGTAATTTAAATCTCAAAAGATCGAGAAATATGCAAGAAGTCAGATAGAATTGATAGAAATGTCAATGAAAGTTAAAAAGTCTGGAAAAAGTCGGTAAAAGTTAAGAAAAATTGCCGATAAAAGTATAAATCGGAATTAGTCGGTTAATAGAGGTCGAGAGGGGGAACATTTTAAAAATAATTCAATTAGGAACATTTTCTGACTTCTTCCCCATTTTTCACGATGTTCCCGGATTGGTTCGACTTTTATCGGGGTTTTCTCGACCCATCCCGAACAGTTCCAGAGTGCCCATCGGAATTACGAGCCAAAATTTAATCAATGAATATTGTTTCCTTATTCTATTATTTAGAATTGCCTATGTAACTTAGTTTTAAGATTTAGAAATTATTTTAAGGACTTCAGGTTTGGTTTATAAATTTAACTACCCGGAAATCTTCTAGCGATCCTTCATGATTTTATTTAGTCTTCTTGACCAAATAACTAACTTAAGGCCTATCATTCTGGGGATTCTATTTCTAAGCAATGGTCGCATAAACTTGGGAAATGGATAAAACTTCTTGTAATTTAGAATTCGACATGTTCAAATAAGTTCCCTAAACAGGATGAAATTTTCCAACAGATAAACTTATATTTGATTAAATGATAAAATGTAAAAACTTTTCATCTTCAATTTTCACCAAACAAACCGTACATATCCAACACATATCCAAAATTCAAGGATAACCGTGTGTATCCCGCATATTTTTAAATGTTTTTGAGAAACATATAATTTCGGAAATGTAACATATTTTCGAATGTGTATTTTCCGATCGATATGTGGGAACATATGGTGGAAAATTCTTTCGTTTATACAACTAAATCCTATATTTTCTTTCATTAATTTATTCGTAACATTTTAGTGAACATATCTTTTCCCTGATATTCACTATTTGTTCAATTGAAAACAAGGAAAAAAATTAGGAAACTTTTGAGAACACATAATAAGGGAATAATGGGAACGAAAATAAAAATGGGTGAAAGGACGAAAACTTACAATACGAAATAATTCTTTAGGTTGGTCTAAGTTTAGTTTAGATAGTATTTAGATTCAGATTTAATATTATATATCCTCCCTGTATTTTCCCTGGTTTTTATTTGACTTTTCTGTTCGTTTTGTTTAATTTGTTTGATTTATTTAAAGTTGGATTTTACATTAATCCATATGATTATTCTCTGTCTAGGTTTCATCTACTTCCACATCCCCAAATAGTCGAACAAAATGAATAGAAAAATTATATGAAAATTCCTATGTTTTCTGAAGGCGAAAAGAAAATAAATGTACAAGGATGGGTACTACCCAGAAAAAGAAAAATTATTGTGGTCAATGGGTTAGGTTTTTCCATGTTGTCCAATTGAACTATATAACAGTTTTTTAAAAAAAAATCCCTCAATCCCATTGAGACTATTATTTTTTCTCGGAATACAAATGGTCATAGACTTGTAAGGATTACACCAGAAAATCGGTCACTTTTTCCTATACATCGTTAAGCCAACTCGTTAGTTTTAATAGGTTTGTACTTTTCATTGTACACTTTTCAATTTTCAAATAAAATATTTGTTACCTCCACTCTCTAACCGCTTGCTAGCAATTAGTTTGAATCACAAGGAAATTAATGTCTTGTCTAGTCATGCTATTATTTTAACGAGCTTTTTCTACTAACAAATTGGAACAATAAAATTTTTAGGGAAAACATTCTTTTTAAAATTCATTGATTTTCTTTTTTTTTTTTTGTTGCCTAAAGTTCAGGAGATAAGAATACGCATGAATTCAACCAATTTTCCACATCAACCATTTTACAATTTCCTTCCCAATAAATATTCTATAAAGAAAATGTTATATATGTACTACGACGCTAACACCGATTATGCATTTATGCATTTTAAAATGCACAAAGATTTCCACTTAAATCTTCAAAATATACATACAAGTATTTTATAACAATTTTACATCGTGAAAAGGAAACTTTTTATCAATTTTCACAGTTGAAAATATGAAACATTTTTTGGCACTTCAGAAGAATTGGACAATATTAAAAAAAAATGTTACACGATTTTCAATAAAAAGAAAATCGAATTAAGTTGATTGTTTGTTTCATTTTTCCGTATATCCGCCGCAATAGAGATTTTCTCTATTTAATTGGGATTTTCTCTATTCTCTGGGAAAATTAATTTAATTTCACTGAAATTTTATTGTTGAATAATTTATTAGATAAACCAAAAATGAGTTTCAGAATTTTGCTGAAAAAAATTTTTTTTGAACGATTTATGAGCTTAGGAAAAGTGGACATTAGCTTCTATGATTTGCTAATCGGGTTTTTGCCTCCTTCTTAATTATACTTTTTTTTAGGAAAATTTCATTCGATTTGGCTGAAATTTTTTTCCTAAGCAGTTTATGAGTAAAACTAGAAACTAATTTCAGGGTTTTGCAAAAAAAAATTATTTGAGTCCGTTCTGAGCTTGAGAAAATTGTTCATTTTCTTCTATATTTATAGATCAATTTTCTGTTCCTTTTTTCGGTAATAAATTCTCCAATAAATTTTTAATCAAGGAAAATTCATTTGATTTGATTGAATTTATGGAAATTTCTGGTCGCTAATTTTGTAAAAATGTTGTTAAATTTTAAATTAATTAAATAAGGATCTCCATAGTAATTTAGCTCATGGGCTATTCGCAAGAAATAAGTTCAGCCAAATTGGAATTGAAAAAGAGAATTGACTCTCGAGGCTATTAAGTAAGAGAAATCTTGAAATTCATATCCATGGACTTCCTGATAATTTGATGCTACGAATTCAAAGGCTTGACAAAATATTACCTACAATTATGCTTTCTGCCTAATTAAAGGATTCAAAAATGATTTTGAATTAAATCGCTTTGCTAATTAACCGCTTGGGCTACCATTTTGAATCCGTTTTTATGGACCACCCTAATACATATATACTTAATTATATTTAAGAAATAATATTCAAAACTTATTTTAATTTGGTTTCACTAATTTAAAACCCTGAGATCCTATAGGTTACCATGAACCGAGCGACAATTTAAACCTCCCCTCCCCTCCTAAAAATCATCTGTAATAATCTTAGCATAGATTACTAAATTTTTAGTAAGTGTTCACTTAGATTTTCCATAATATTTCAGTCAAAAATCGAAATCAAATCATTTTTGCTTGTCATTTTCATTATGCTTGGACCGTTCTGAAGAAATTTGTCTTTTTCTCAAAATTTTCTTAAATTAAAATTAAAATCAACCCCCGAATTTTCGTAGGTTTTTGCATGAGGAAAAATTGAAATATTTACAATTTTTCAAAAAAAATACCATAATTTCCGGGAACATTTGAAATTTCAAAATTTCGCTTACAGGCCATTTAGGGGATGAATTTATAGAGATAATGACATAAAAGCAGTAAGGATTATCTTATATTTTTTAAAAAAAATCAAAATCTGGTCTTTAACAAATGAAACCCAAATTTGGCTTACCCTACTTCCTTAAATTAATTTTAATATTTATTATTTTGTTAAAAGTTCTGTTGGAAAAAAATTAATCTTGGAATATTGTTCATATCCGGGAAAATTGTTCACAATATCCTGGTAAATCAAATATTTTAAAATTTCTATCCGGATTTAATTAGAGGATGAAATTTCCTTTCGAATGATACCCATATATTGGGATATCTTCTTACAGTTTCTTTTTTTAAAATATCACCAAAAATCGATCTTTGGATATCCGTTGAAAATTATTAATTTCATTGAAAAGGATAAATTAGATCACGAAATGACTAGATCCAGGCGATTAAATTTAATGTGCGAAAAATTTCGTATAAGGGATATGGGGTGTAAATGCGCGCGGAAACCACCCACCCAGTAACATAGCTAAGAGTTTTTTCTTTTATATACCATATGAAGCTGTGGCGCGATGGAAACGCGCGCGGCTGCTTCACAATCAATTACTTTGGAAAAATCGGGGTGGACACTAGTGTCCCCGCGAACAAACCCGTATTCTCTTTGGTGTTAAATGGTAATAAAATACCAATTACCATTGAGGATTTGGCCAAATAGGAAATTGACTGAGAAATTAAATTTTTCGATTTTTTGCCTTGTTTTTTCAAAGGGGTTACCCTTAGCTCTTTTTTTCCGACTTCGACCTACGGAGATCCCGTTTGGCACGTCGGTAGTCCTTAGTCTGGAGAAGCATTCCCTGGATTCTTAAACCGGAACCTCCTTCCCCCTCCCCCGGAGGTGCTTTTTAAAGTACCGAATTTACGATGTTTGGGGACCTTAAAATTATAAAAGATATGTGTTTATTGAACCGAAATGAATATTTTCTGAAAGATCTATCCTTACACTTCACTTTAAATATAAAAGATCTAATATTTCTCCTCCCTTCCCCTTGAAAAAAATTAAACCCCCCGACTCTGCAATAAAATTAATGAATTTCGTCCGGAAAGGAGGACCTGTATCTCCGGAACGGCTAGGAATTCCGGCTCAACCTTACAATTAATCGAAAGATAGATTCCTTGAGAATCATTTTAGGGTATTTTCGGATATTAATTCTTTGGGAGCAATAGGTTTTCTGGAATGATCTTTAGAAGTCTACCAAAATAAAAAATCCGTCAAATTCCAAATATCATATCTTCGGAACAAAATCAGATATCTCGGTAAGATTCTAGATAATTAAAGATCCATCCTTTTTCTATATGGAAAAAATTATTCTGGTCAGATAACTTGGAAATTTTCCGAGATTTCGATTTTAACGTCGACCCTTACATTTGCACTAACTTTTTACTTTCTGGTCCCTAGATTCCGATCCAAAAGGGCTAGGGAACAACTGATTCGACAATTATATTCCAAATTGAGTCTGTTATCATGAACCAGACGGTCAATGCCCAAATCCAAAAAAAAATATTTTTCGGATTTTTGGAACTTATTTTTCCAGATCTCAGCTCCTGGACTAGATAGAACAAATCTGTTTTCGGCAAAGTGGGCAGATCAATTTTACAAGATATTCACCGTTTACAGAGTTCCGATATTCGAATTATTAACGGAGCTGATTTTTCATTTTGAACCGCTTATATCTTGAGATCTACTTCCAGAACTTATTTTTTTTCGACGGAATACGATTCATGCAATAAGAATCTATCGTTTAAGATCATTTCCAGATGATTTGGACTCGTTTTGACTGAAATAATAAATTTTTTTCGTTTAGAATTTTTCGAATCCACAAACGCCTACCAATGTTTTTTAAGATTTTCAAATTACGAGGAGTCCCCCTTTATTTTTACTAACTTTCATTAAATTCTGTTAAGTGGTTCCCGAGTTAATTAATTGGGAATTTTACCAATCCATGGAAACTTACTAATTTTTTAAAATATTAAAATTATGGGAAACTATCTATACCTTCACCAAATTTCATTAATTTATATTCATTAGTTTCCCAGATATTTAATTTAGAATTTCACCCATTATTCGAATGGTCAACTTCCACGGAACACCCTATTTCGAAGCATTTTTAATAGGCAATTATTTATGGTAGCCCAGATATTCTTGATTAGCTAAACCAAATACTAAATTCGGGATTTTGGGGAAACAAAATTATTTTGAGCCCCATTTTGAGCCCAATTTAATTAAGCAAATGTCGATCGATTTGATTTAACAAAAATTTGTTTAATAATTAATTATATTAATTAATTTTTGTCTTAAAAATAGGATTAAAGGATTTAAAGGACTTGTATAAGAGTTTATTAAGAAACCATTAATACATTAATAAATTAATCATTCATAAATGCATCAATTTCCAACAAATCTATTCGTTAAGTAAAATTTCACATCGAAAGGGATAGATTTAGGTCATAAAAGAAGAAAGACTATTTTTAATATTCCATTTTCACTATTTGCATAAATTGTACAAACAACAACCATGTCCTATCTTTATCCTTTTATGCCATTACACATTTCCATCTAATTACATTACCACATCGTTTCCATAAATATTTATTCACTTAAAATTGTTTATGTTTACTCGTTAAAAATGGTATCCTTATATGAAGGATTGGGGGATAATGGGGGTTCGTGGGCTGGTCGGGGAGAGAAACTATTTTGAAAATGTTTTTATCACCAGCAACCCGAGTGTTAAACATGATTTTATGGATTTGGATAAACTATATAGACTTTTATAACAAATTGAAAATGGGTGGTACAATATCCGTCCCGATATACCACATATCTTACATATACCCCATCCCTATCGTTTGTCAACCATCTTACCGGTGGCGACGATCCATCATAACCATGTATAAAATACATCTTTGTACTTATAAGAGGTATATACGCTTAAGAGGGCTCTGTATGTTTTATAAGTCGACACAACCTTCAGTGACTTGTAGATAATAGTAAATATTGAATGCCGACTATAAGAGATGAAATGTATTGAAGGATGCTTTTTCATAAATATGATTGTGGAAGGGCCTCTTCATAAGATTTTCCTTTTCGTATAATTTATATTTTGAACGGATTTTTACCCCATTTTTTTCCCTTATGACTTTTTCTTCTTTTTATGATTATTGTGTGTGATGCCCCTCCGCCCATCACCATAAAGGATAATGATGATTTTATATCAAATGCAGCATAATAAATATACATTTCTTTGCAGTCTTTAAAGGATGAGGTATTTCACCTAAAGCCATTTTGAATTATCTTATCCTTTCACCCGAAATTATATTCATGAAATAATAATGAATTAGAAAGTTGTGTTGAAGATGTTGAACTTACTGAAGAATTAGATATCGAGAACAGTCCAAGAATGGAAATATCTATCGAATATCGATCGATATTCAAACAAGGAAATTTTTATTGATAAAGGAAATGCAGATGAAAAATTTATTTTTCATTGCCAAATGTCCGGGAAGAACATTATTCATAACTTTGATTTTCTTTCAAAAAAAAAAATTGTTATTCATCGTTGAATAGGCTAATTCTATTTTATTTGTAGAAACTCCTTATTCCGTTTTCTATGACAAATAAAAATGATTGACATTGGTACCCGTTTACATTCTACTTAAACTTCTTTTATTACATATCGTGATTACAGTTAATTTTCTCTTATACATCAGAATAAGTATCGGGACCCATCCACCCGCAGGGACATGAAAATGATCGAAACTTAGTATATTTGTAAGAGAAGAAAGGAACAAATATTTTCTAGGAATTGCATGATTATTTAATCATTTAAAATGCATCGCTACTGCATTTCACTAATATCGATAATTTTATTATGTTTGTTGCCGTTCCACATGGAACAAGTCGTAATCTATTTATTATTACATTCTGTTAATATTGAATTCAGTAGGTAATGGAAGGATAATGATGATTGAGGAAAATCGTTGAAATTTATGAAATATTAAAATAAATGAGAATTCGAAATTACATTACTTTATTTTTCTGTTTCACGTCTAAATATTTATTTATTTGTCATTTATGCCCGCAAAATCGATATCTTGTAGAAAACTTAAATTTCCTGAAGATTCTTTTAAGGAATAGGAAAATTTGATTATCCAAAACTAAACTTAAGGGTACAGGGAAGTAATTGTTGAACAAACTTTTTAAAAAAATTGACACCCTGATTTTATGGGGGTCAATACATTGAGGTTCATTAGGAAAATGACTACTTTTTAGGAAAATAATTTTTAATTTTTCCGAGAATTTAAAATACTGAAATTTCGAAATGAATTCAATTAATACGTAACATAGGTGATCTATCAATACCATAAGATTAGGTGGTCTCCTCACAACTTATATTTTTAAAATTCCGTCAAAACTCCAATTGTAAGAAATTAAATTTTTTTGGTAAATTTTTTCCGATCAGTAATGTGGAAAACTTAGATTTCCGGAAAATTCTTTAAAGGAATCGGAAAATCTGATTATGCAGAATTAAACCTAAGGATCCATTAAGTAAATTGTAGAACAATCTTTTTCAAAAAATTAACGTCCTGATTTTAAAGGAGTCGATAAAGAAAACGGTTGCATTTAATGGTTATAATTTTTCGGTAAATTTAAAATTAACTAATTAATCGGTGTGTTTAACGGCGCTGTTAAAATGCTGATTTCTGGCAGGAAGTATAGGCATCGTCCCCTATTTACCAACTTTTTAAAAGTCCATTTTTGCTGTCTGCAATTTTACACATATAAATCGAAAATGATAAGCAAAAAATTAGAAATAACGTTTCTAGTAAATAATTTTGAGTTCTTTTTCGGCGATATCCTCGATCATAAAATGTTATAATTACTCCTTTAATTATGTAACTAAAGTCCTGAAATTTGGAACAGATATTCTCGAAGGATACACAAAATCCCTTGAGATCTGCTTCATTTTGCATGGTAAACCGTAAGGTAGAAATATTATTTAATTAAATGTAGGCTAATAAGAGGCGTGCAGTATAATATGCAGTAGGCGCAGAACACACCTAACTGAAATTATTTTTTTTAATAACTTTGTCAATAATCATTAAGGTTATCCAATGATTTTAATTAAAAGATAATATTATTTTATTCATTAAAGCTTTAAAGTTAAAAGCTTTGTGGAAAATTAAAATTTCTGCCGATGCTTTATTGAATTGAATTGAATGCAAATTATCTTTGACCTTTCTTGAAAAATTAAGATTTCGGCCTGAAATTTTGTATACATACGTGCTTTCAATGAGCTTTCGAGATTTTTCAAGCATGTTTTTGGGAAAAAATTAAAATGTCATAAAAACCGATATCTGGATAGAAATAGATTTTAAAAAGCAAAAAATGAAGTTCTAAACTTTAAGCTTTCTTTAAGCTTACAGTGGGTTGATAAAGTTTTTAACGGAAATTTCATATTTTATCTAAATTTAATGAATCAAATAGAAATTAGATTCTAAATTATATAAAATGATATTTAATTTTAAGCTTTCAAAGAGCTTTTGAAATTTTTTGAGCTATTTTTGGGAAATTTTGAAGTTTTGTTTGGGGATCGTTATCTGTATAGAAAATACATTTTTAAACGTAAAAAACCGATTTCGAAACCTAGAGCTTTCGTTTAGCTTTTAATAGTTTGGATAAACTTTGTTTGAAAATTCCATTTTTCATTTAAATTTAATGAATGGGAAAAAAATTCGATTCCAAATGATATAAAATTACTTTTTAATTTTAAGCTTTCAATTAGCTTTCGAAATTTTTTGAGCTATATTAGGGAAAATTTGAAATTTTGTTAAGGAATTGTTATCTGTATAAAAAATAGATTTTTAAACGTAAAAAATTTACTTCGAAACTTAGAGCTTTCTTTAAGCTTTTAATAGTTTTGGTAAGCTTGCTGCGAAAATTCCATATTTCATTTAAATTTAATGAATCGGATAAAAATTCGATCCCAAATTATATAAAAATACATTTTAATTATAAGCCTTCAATGAGCTTTCGAGATTTTCTGAGCTTTTTTTCAGAAAACTTGAAATTTGGTAAAGGGTTCATTATCTGTATAGAAAATAGATTTTAAAACGTTAAAAATTTGGTTCGGAAAGTAGAGCTTTCTAGGAGCTTTTCAGTTTTTGCGGAGCTTTTGTACGGAAAGTTTAGTTTTGATATTTTTGTATTTTTTCTCAAGTAATTTACCAACTTTCTGCGTCATTACATTTTTTTGGATCCTAAGAAAATGATCGGGAAATCTGGATCAAATGCCGAGATATCCGATTTTCAAATTTCTCGGTGCGAGCCTCTACGAATTTCTGATATTTCTTATATAAATTTTTCCGAAGTAGTATTTAATTTTTGTATTTTTTCCTAACTGTCAAAGCAACTTTCTGCGTTTCTAGATTTTTTTTTCGGCCCAGGAAAATATAAGATTCTACACACCTTATGGAGATATTGACCGTACGTCACTTATATTAATATATTTAGTTCCTTTTATGAGGAGACATTGACATTTAGGAAACGTATAACAAAAGTTATTATTTGGTCAATATCTCTTATAGTTAAGTTCAACATGAAATAAAACCATATTGATGGTAATCTATTCATTAAATTGCTCGTTAAAATATGTAATTTCCATGGCAGCAGTGGGATTCTTGATGCAATATAAAATTGCTGTTCCCACCGTTGCGATAGATGAATAACACTTTCGAAAAGTGAATTCAAAATTGAATCTATTTACTATTTGCATTTTAATATAGAGGCCATATAGTATACATTTTCCATTGAATTTAGGAACACTTAAGGCTAATGCATAAAATTCAATTTCCATTGCCCATTAAATGTTATTTCGTTGATCCGCATGAATATTAAAATGCATTCGAAGGGAATTTTAAACTATGAAATTTGTTACGACTACGGCGACATTCTAACGTAAATCACTAATTCGTAGTCAAGAATGTGAATGGTGGGATATCTTTACAGGCAAAAAGTTGTACGGATTATAGCTTTACGAAAATGCACTGCTTTTATGTATTACTTTTCTTTTCGTATTATTAATGTTTTATAACATCAACCGGGAACAGGGTGTTTCGCAGCAACTTAATAAAGTTGTAAATATTTTAATTAAAATCGACAAACTATAGGCTGGTTGATTATACCTTTAATCCGGCAAAAAATTTTCTAGATATATTTTTTGATCCGACTTTATATTAATATTCTATATATTTAGTTACGAGACTTAAACATTAGACATTCCTAAATAATGTTAACTAGGGAAAATCTATATTTATATATACGAGGTAATATATATATACGGAAAAGCATAAAGTCGGAAAAGCTGATTTAGCTTCTTTACATCTCACATAAAGGCGATGCGGTATAATAAAATATAGTAAAAATATAATATGAAAAGTAAGTTTGGTATGGGATGGGAGGGATAGATGAGGGGGTATAGAGCTATAAACCAGAAGATAACCTTTAAGTTCATGTGAAATCGTCTATTTTCTCTTTCAAATATTATTATTTTCTTCCCAATTTTTTTTTTCTTGTTATTTTTGGCAAACGTTTGGTATATGGTGACGTGCATGGGGTAAAACCAGATTTTTGTGCGGGTAAAACGATTGCATGGCATAGAACGAAGACACATTTAATTCTGAAATTCCATTTTGAACAATAAAAACTCCTCATATAATACGGAAGCTTTTATATCTAGTTATCTAGTGAGGTGAGATGAGGGGGGTTTTTCCTATTTTCCCGCCGTTTCACATAGATAGCGTAATGAATGTGTTAGCCAATGGGCTGAGAAATAAATTTTATGTCTGATTATATCTTTATATTATACGAGGAAAAGCCAGGAAAAATAGAGAAAATGGATATATTTTTTTTTTTTTGGAGTAAACAAAGAAATTAAGGGAAATGCTACCACTCAATTACCAACTAAGAATTACATTAAATTGTTGGTTGGATTGTATATGGAAATTTTATTATTTAAATTATTTTGAATACTTTGATTGATACTATTTTTAACAATTAATTTAATTGTTAATTTTAATAATTAATAAATTTAATTGTAAGCGAGTTATTCTATCAATCAATCGATTTTGATGAATAAGAGATTTTGAACAATGAGAATCAGTCTTTCAAAATTAAAAAAAATCGGTAAACCAATCCTTAGTTTCCGATTAATTTAGAAGAAAGCTTAATTAAGCTAATACCATAAATACCTCAAAATGTAACCTAGCAAGTTATATTTTTAAAGTAACGTCAAATCGAGTTATGCAAAATCTACGATTTGGATATTTTTATTTAACTACTAAACGGCTCAAAAGCTTAATTTTTTTCGAAACGAATTCCTTAATATAATTAACATCCGGAAAAATGATTTCAGCCAAATTTTTCTTAACAAAATATTTAATTCAAAAATCTGTCTCGCGATTAACAAAGAAATGTATAGGAAAATAATCAATATTCCAAAGGAGAGCTCGTAATTCACTCAAATAATTTTTTATCTCGAAACCCTTAAATTAGTTTTTAATTTGGTTTATCTGCTACCCGAGGAAAATAATTTGAGTCAAATTAGAGATACTTTTCTTAACAAAATATTGAAATGAAAAATTTATCTCGCGTTTTACACCGGAAAATAATCAATGTCCTACAAGAGAGCTCGTAATACGCTCAAATAATTTTTAACTCGAAACCCTGAAATTTAGTTAATAATTTAGCTCATCTGCTATCAGAAAAAAATAATTTGAGTCAAGTTAGGGAAACTTTTCTTAATTAAATATTGAAATGGAAAATTTATTCGCGATTTACATCGGAAATTAATCAATGTTCTACAAGAGAGCTCGTAATATGCTCAAATAATTTTTTATCTCGAAACCCTTAAATTAGTTTTTAATTTGGTTTATCTGCTACCCGAGGAAAATAATTTGAGTCAAATTAGAGATACTTTTCTTAACAAAATATTGAAATGAAAAATTTATCTCGCGTTTTACACCGGAAAATAATCAATGTCCTACAAGAGAGCTCGTAATACGCTCAAATAATTTTTAACTCGAAACCCTGAAATTTAGTTAATAATTTAGCTCATCTGCTATCAGAAAAAAATAATTTGAGTCAAGTTAGGGAAACTTTTCTTAATTAAATATTGAAATGGAAAATTTATTCGCGATTTACATCGGAAATTAATCAATGTTCTACAAGAGAGCTCGTAATATGCTCAAATAATTTTTTATCTCGAAACCCTGAAATTAGTTAATAATTTAGCTCATCTGCTATCAGAAAAAAATAATTTGAGTCAAAGTAGGGAAACTTTTCATAATAAAATAATGAATTGAGAAATTTCAGTCGCGATTTACATCGAAAAATAATCAATGTTCTACAAGAGAGCTCGTAATTCGCTCAAATAATTTTTTGTTCCGGAACCCAGAAATTACTTTTCAATTTAGCTCATCTGCTATCAGGGAAAAATAATTTGAGTCAAATTAAGGAAAATTTTCTTAACAAAATATTGAAATTAGAACAAGATGTATTGGAAAGTAATCAATGTCCATAAGGAGCGCTCGTAATTCGCTCAAATAATTTTTAATCTGGAATCCATGAATCTTTCGCTGATTCTCTTGTTGTAAGAAAGTTAATAAATTCAATCGATTTTTGTTCAAACTTTCTTACAAACTTTAATATCAATTTCATAGCAAATGATACAAGAATATCATTCGATTCCCATTTTTCGTGGGTATATTTTACGGACATAAATTTCCATCTAAAACAGTATAATTTTCTTTTGGAAATTCGAGGATATTATTCGAGGTAAAAGAAATCAAGAAAACCCTGAAAAGATAAGGAGGAAAAAAATATATTTATAATATATATCTGCCCATTATTATTGCACAATGATCAAATATGACTTAAGACTCTCATCTGGTTAACTTACCCGAATCCCATTCCACCGAATGAGATCCAAAAATATGGTGAAAAGGTGAAAAGTATCCAAAACCGAAATCATATATAGAAACCGACGAAAGGAAAAGAAAATGTATTATATAGGAAAATATGATGAGATACTAAATTTCCTTTCACCGGTAACCCACTTGAACCTCTATCTCTTCTTACCGTTCCAACAAAGCAAGAAAAAAATTATAGAAGGAATTGAGACTGGCTTACGGAAAATAGAAAAGAAAAAGGTAAACCTAACCCGAGAATACGATGAGAAATTATCATCGGTTGAATAATAAAATATTATGGAACGTGATAAAAAGACGGGTTCTGTCCCACCCACGAAAATACTAGTGGAACTAATGTTTATCCCATCAGTAAGTATTTTCTTTTTATCCGGGGGAAAATTGTACCATTTGGAGATATATTGAGTATTATTCCCTCTTCCCATTCTACCAATGTCTGACATCAGTAACCCTAACCCGAAAAAAAACCCCGTTTCTTTTTATTCAGTCGAGACTATATTTATTTTCTTTTGTTATATCTCGCTTAAAAAGGAAAACTTATTGATAATCTTAAAAATATTATTAGAAAGTCCATTGCAGACATCAATTTTATATAAGAAAAATTAAAACTTACCCTTCACTTGTACCGCAACCGTATGAAGTATTTCTACCTTCTTCTTATTTTGCGGACTCTGGCCGATACATTTATAAGTACCGGCATCTTGATACACAACGTCCTTCAATGAAAATTGACCGGTCGGTGTTGTTAAGCCAATGCCTAATCCACGTAAACGGGCATTTGTTGGATCCAAATGGGACCAACAGCCTAAGGAACCTTTAAAGTATAAGTTAGGCCAAGCTGAATTTAGATAAAATATCATTTCAATAAATATACCTTGTGGACATTGCAATGTAACAGCACCGCCCAATTGCACTTCCAATTGTGGTACTTTGTTGGGATTATTTGATGCAGTTATCTCTGGATCAAGTGGTTCCGATGTTACATCAACGGAATCGTCTGTAAAATTATGAATTATTTATCCCCGCTGGTTATCCTTGGTAAGAAAAGGATAATCGGCGGGTATAAAAATTGAGAACGAATGTGTTACTTTTTTAAGGCTATTGGTGTAAAATGTTTAATCAATTTCATTTGAAACCAATAGTAACAGCTAATTTCTGTTTTATACAAAACTATACGCCCATGAAATTAATTTCGCATTTGCAAAACGTCACTCTAAATAGAATTTCGCAAATTTCTAGTTTATTTAATTAAATACCAGAAAATCGCAAGGATAAAATAATAATGTCAGACCATAAATCGGAAGTTGATAGTGATGTGGAACAGAATTATTCCTTTAACACTGCATCCGATCCAAAAACTATGCAGGAATTAACATTATTCGTAAGTGAATGGATCCCTTTTCAGGATAATGATTAACATTTTCAATTTGTAGGTTCAAAATTTATTCCAAAATGTGCAGGACAAATTTCAGACAATGTCTGATCGGGTGATACATCGCACCGACGATATGGGGAACCGTATTGATGATCTGGAAAAGAGTATCGGGGACCTGATGGCACAGGCTGGTGTTGAGGGAGTAGAAAAATAATTTAATCATCGTTTTATTAGTTTACATTGCATTCATTAAAGCTTAATTATATAATTAAAAATATAATAATATGTTGATGTCAGATACACGTTGTAACTCCTTGAGAATGGTTAATTGCCCAAACAAATCACTGGTGGCTCCTCTTGATTTCAATTTATTTGATTTAAGTTTAAAAATCTGTAGAAAAGCTTTAAGTTTTGAATAAAATTATGTGAAAGCTTTTATTTTGAAACAAATTTTTTCCGTTTTCTTTTCTAATTTTTATCCAAATAAATAAAATTTTAATTGAATCTGAAATTTTCTTAAAAAACTTAACAAAAGCTTAAAAGCTCAGAGAATGCTTTGGGTTTGGGACATAATTTTATTCGTATTGGTACCTATTTTTCTTCCAAATAATTTAACTACAACGAAATTCTAAATTTACGACGAAAGCTCCCCATAAACTTACGAACTAAGCGAGAGCTTTAAGCTTTGAATATAATTTTATACCTACTCACATTTAATTTTTATGTGAATAAATAAAATTTTAAAGAAATCCGAAATTAAACTACAAAATCTCCACAAAAGCTTAAAAGCTTAATGAGAACTTTCAATCAATTATCCCTACCCTACAAAATTAAGGACACATTTTCATCAGTTAAAATAATTTATTGAATTTTTCTGCTAAATTTCTCGAACTACCCTCAAATTTATAAAGATAATTGAAATGATGGGAATTTCTTTCAAACTTTTCCTATTCAACTATTTAAAGTAATTTTCCCTGCGATACTTGATCGTGTCAATCAAGTAAAAGAAAATGAAATGTTTTACCAGTCTCCCATTTAACTAACAATTTCATCTTTGATGATGCATTTCCTATTCGACATGCAGAAAAGGGAAAAACCCATCCCTCCAGATAATGAGGTGTCATCACCAATAAAACTTTTCTCTTTATACCGATAAAGGAAAGGATAAAAAGGAAGTGAGGAATATACTTACATCTGATACTCAAATAATATCCAATACTAGAATATTGAAAATTAAGGTGTTTTGATGTGCATTTATACCATCCTGAATGTTCCCGACGTAAGGATGTAAAATTTAAAAAACCATCACCCGTTTGTTGTACCTGCATGAAAATGGAGCAAGGAATAGTTTTTTTTTCATTCAATTTTTTTTATTATTTTTCTCTATTCATACCGGGGTATCAGCATCATCGCTCTGCCATAAAGGTGTACTTGGTGGATTTGAATCGACATCACATTTCAATGATACCTCGATACCTTCCCGTAACGGATACCCGAAACCGGGGGTACGAGATATCGCAAATGATGGAGTGTCTGTAATTATTTAAAAAAAATAATCGTCTATTTTTAGAATAACAAATCAAGTACAAAGCGTTATATTATGATTTTCCATCTCAAGTGTCCTTCTTTTATTATAAACTCTTCGAGTAGGAATATTTTAACGGAAAATTCGCCGCAAATATTGGATCGTCTCCATAATATTATTCACTATTTTTTCATTCAAATGTAAATTTTTTTTATAAATTTATTTTCTTTTCATCGAGTATACCCTTTTCTTTATATTTTTTTCTCCCCAATAAAAAATAAGGAAATTGAAAGAAAATCCATCCACATATGAATACGGAGACCACACTCCAACCCAAAAAAAAAATTATAATCTTAGGTACTAAGGGTAAAAGGAAAATTTCTGTCGAGACTTTGTGAAATCAAACCATTGATTTCGATATATTGAGTTTTATGGTTCGAGAGGGAGGATATATATAATATTGATCAACAAAGTAATACTTATCGCCTTTTCTTAAAGAATTTTATTGTATATATTGAAATATACCGGATAATTGGAATTCCATTTTCCATCAATTTTCCTCGAAACGAAAATTTTCAAGCACATATATTACATATAATATCAACACATCATTGTGTTCCTCGGTAATATATATGAAATACTTGTAAGGTTGAGAATTATAAGAAAGATCTAAGCAAATTTCACAGAAAAGAAAATTTGTTTGTAAATCGAAAGAAAATATGGTATTAATTTAAATTGGATTTAACAACGTTTGTTGAGAACGGGGATAAATAAAATATATTCCGAACGTAATGTAAATATAATTATGATCCTTGTATAGATAGGAAGACTTATTCCTGAGAAGAAAACCCATTATTTGAATGGATTATCTCTAAGTTTATTTTTAAATAATAGAAAAGTTTACGTTGACTTCATGTTCATGAATTATTATTAGATAATGGAAAATAAATACGACCGGTAACTTGTCAACTTGTCACAGGACTTGTCAACTCATTCAAATTGCATTAGATTGAATTTGTACAATAGAAATGTATCTACCGAGCTTTCTTATTTTCTCAATTTTAATCACAAATCTTTGGTAATATCTCGGAAAAAATGGAACGATTTTTACAAGATTTTGCTAGTATAAGATGTTGAATTTATGAAATATATCTCATGTGGTAATCGAATGACTTTATTCAAAAACGTCGGTCGATTTGGCTGACATTTTTTTTTCTGAGTAGTTTATGAACCAAACTAAAAACTTATTTCAGGATTTTAGGAAAAAAAAATTTTTCTGACTCAGATACGAGTTCGGGAAAATTGTTCATTTTTTTTAAATTTATCAATCAATTTGTTGGCTGTTTTTTATACAATAAATTTTAAATAATAATTTTAATTAAGAAAATTTCGTTCGATTTGAATGGAATTTTTATCCCGAGTACTACATGAATAAATCTAAGAGCAGTTTTAGGATTTTTGAAAAAAAAAATTCGAGCTAGTTATGAGCTTGGGAAAATTGTCAATTTTACAACAATCAATTTGGAATTATAATTTTAAATTAGAAAATTTCATTTCATTTGATTGAAATTTTTATTTTGAGTACTTTATGAATAAAACTTAAAAGTAGTTTTAGGATTTTTGAAAAAAAAATTTTTTTCGAGCCAGTTGTGAGCATGGCAAATTTCTTAATCAATTTGTTGGTTGATTTATTACCATAAATTTAGAATTTCAATTTTTTATTAAGAAAATTTAGTTCGATTTGCCCGAAATTTTTTCTGAGTACCTACTTAATGAATGAAATTAAAAACTGATTTTTAAGATTTTAGGGAAAATTTTTTTTTTAGCCAATTTGGATCTTGGCAAAATTGTTCATATTCTTATACAATTATCTATTTTTTCGCAATAAAAATTAAATTAAATTAATTGCTATTTAGAGCATATTTATGCAAAATTTCAGACCAATATTATGAATTTTTCAAAAATGGCAAAAAAGGACAGTGTATAGCCCATGCCGTGAGAATATGCCTTCTTATGAATTTGAAACATAGCACGAATTGCACGAATATGCAATTTAAAATGATTTTAGGTAGTAGGGTAAGTTAATTATGATGAAATCCTGATATAAAATCCCTTTGTTAATTTCCTTCATCAATTCTCAATTAAATTTCTCAAAAACTTATGAGGAAAGCTTCAATGAAACGTATACCGAACGTATATATATACCGAATTGTTGGTTCTTTAAGAATATATATCCCAAATATTTTTATTAAAATTTTTAAGACCCTAATTAGTACTTAAATAAATTTAAAATAATAAGATCGGGTTTTAAATATTAATTTTGGGCCCAAAAATCTTATTAGTTTCATTAATTGGTAACTAACATATCCCAGGAGCTAGTGGTTTATTTTATTTTTTTAGAATATAACTTTCAGGATAACCCCTTAAGCTACTAATGTCTACAGATCAAAAAAGTCAACCTTTAAATGATTTCAAATTTAAATTTCAGATTTGTTATATCCCCGGGTCAAATTCGACTAATTTCCCATCATTACTATTTTTTTCATCGATATTGAAGTAAAATCCTTTTTAGATTGGAAGTGGTGGCCTTTTCAAAAAAAATTTATTTAAGTAAATCTGTTCCCTGTTTACTTATGATGAAAATGGGATAATTAGATTTTCCTATTCCCGAAGAAAATTTCCCGGAATTTTGAATTTTCTATTGGGCTGATCAGAAAATGTAAAATTTCAAAGAAAAAATTCTCCATTTTTGAATCCAAAACATTTTTTTTAATTTTTTAAAAATCCATAAATTAATCTGGAAAATCCAAACTATTGGAAATGGGTAATATTTTCATAAATTTTCCGTCCCTTCGGGCATCCCTATCTTTCAATGGTTAATTTTAACCCTTAGTTGGTATACATCGTATGATCCAAAATTTAATACCAAACAACTTTTTAGAATGAAGCTTTTACATACGACCCTTCCGCAGACCGTTATTTAAGATTTTTAACTTCCCTGAATTAATGTCGGGTAATTTCTCTAAAAGGTCATTTGTAAGGAAAACTATTCTTATTAAATCTATTATTGAGACATGCACCTAGCAGCCAGAAATTTTGCACATGCATACCTAAGATAAACCCAGAATATTAAGCAATAAGTTAGGTTCACCCTTTCTAATGATTATTTTAGAGAAAATAATTTTTATTTCCAGCAGGTCGAGTCTTCTTGACAGGGCTACAAAAACTATGTAATAACTTCGTAATTTCTACAGTTAGAGTCCTGAAATTCACTATCGCGTGCAGTCTAATGAGCAGAAGGCGCAGAGCATACCTAATGCTATATAAAGATAAATTGGATTAGGCTCGGGCTCATTTTAAATATATACTAGACATTCAAGAAAATTGATTAAATCTATTATATTTTTCAGATCTGTCTAGGAATTTCTAAAACAAAATTTCAACGTTTATTAAGCGAAATTATTTCTAATTA
>JANTOP010063218.1:0-17100 GCA_027564815.1 Symmerus nobilis | reverse complement strand
AATTCGATTCCAAATTATATAAAAAGACATTTTAACTTCAAGCATTCAATGAACTTTCGAGACTTTTGAAGCTTTTCTGGGAAATATGTTTAATTTCGATACAGGATCGTTTCTGAAGAAGAAATAGATTTTAAAACGAAATTTTACAGAGCTTTTGTGCGAGGAGTTTATTTCTGATGTTTTTGTATTTTTCTTCAACTAATTTATAAACTTCCTGCATCAATACATTTTTTTTTATCCATTTTTGAATAAACCTCCCGGTCCCACAAAGCAATTTACCAATATTTGTGTGGCGCTCAACATGTTAAATATGTACGAGTTTGTAATTCTGTCAATTAAATTTTCTTGTCGATTTCTTAATTTTGTTAAACCCAAGTGAACATCAGATAAGTGCATCGACTGCTTTTCAGTAACATTAATAGACGCGTCAGCCGGAAAGTTGAAGAAAATTATCATTGAAGGTAATGTAAAATTTTTTGGAATAGAAATTTGGAAATGGAGTTTGTAGTAGTCTATCGAGTTATATCACATTACGTTAGATTCGGTGATAAAATGGTTTCTTGGTAATCTTACAGTATAATGTAACGTAGTTTATTTTCATTTTAATCTCGTTCAATAAACCCTCTGGGAATAAGTAAAACAAATTGTATGTTGATTAAAAAATAATTAAACTCAATGTTTACTTATTTATTAACATACATTCAACTTTCCGCAATAAACTCAATTTTTTTTATAATTTTAAATAACATTGCAGAATATTAATAAAAAAAATATTGAATTCTTGTTGCACTATGTTTCGTATTCCCCACGGATGTTTATCCTACATTACCAACGTTCTATATGACCCCGTATCAAATCATACAAGCTCTAAATGTCCAGAACAAATATTAGAAATTCTGGTAGCGATACCTTTATGAAAGATGGGAATCACTCCAATCACTGAGGTACAAAAGTACCTTATCCAGTGGACTCGCATGTTGATGAGTATAAACGGTGCATAAATAGTCTTATTGCGGTATATTTGTCTTAGGAACTACAATTTCTAATTTTCTTTAAGAAGAAAAATGCATTTTGTAATACATTATTATGGATATCTATATAGCGACAAAGTAACGTAAAGTAAAGTAAGTTAACGTAACCATTATTTTTGTAATAATTGAAAATCTTACATTCATTAAACCTCTAGATATATTAACTTACTTTGATCAATTGAACAATTTCTAAATTAGTATATCCATGGTACTTTGATTATGATATTGTTTTCCGAGGAAATTGTTTTTTTTTTTTTTTTTTTCAATTGGAGTTGGTACTCGAATATAATACGAATAGATAACGTAAAGAAAATGAAGATCTTAAAAAACATAATTATGGAAGACCTTTGTATTAATAATGATATGAACATGAATGATGACGATTTATTTACACAAATGAACAAGTCTTTCGTTACGACAGGTTAATTATTATAATCATTTCATTTTTTTCAATAACGTTATTCCAGTAAAAAATATAGGTATTAATTTGCTATTTAAATACCGTAACTCGAAATTGAAATGAATTGAATAGATTCCAATATAATAAATTTTATAACATAAATATCCTGGATTGGTATTGATTGATTATTATTATTTGTTTATTGATTTTTATTGCTTTTTCCATTGTTCGAAATTATTATTATTAATTAAAATTTCGATGCAGATTTATTCCAGCAGCACCAATACCAGTTATTATTTATGTATACAGAAAGCCTATATAAATTTCAATCCAATACTTTATTATTCACATTATTTTTCATTGTTGTTCAATGAAGTTGTATTCTTCAGGAATTCTTGGTATTCCATTCAGTAGATTCACAATTCAAAATTTAATATCACTACTATTAAGTAATATACTATAGATAAAAGTTCAATTTATAGACAAGCAATCATTGGGAATTCACATACAGACTAAAAGTGGGATAACTACAATTCCTAGGAAAATTTATTCGGATTCATGCGATTTATATTTATTGCCTTTTCTAAACAATTGCAATCCAAACGTTTTTTCCATCATTACAATACATCATATACTTGAAGTTACATATTGATGTATATATATATTTATTCAATATACGTGTATGATATTGTATACAATGAATATACACTTTATTGAATAAGTCGCTTTTAGCTTTTATTTATAGTTTCATGACATATAATAAAGTTTAATGTTCGCTTGATTTTATTACAAGATTTAGGTCGCTGGATCTCAATAATATTGTTTTTTCCCGGGTGTCTGGATATCGTTTTGTTTATGGTAAATGCATTTATTATGATTACAAATATTTGATTTAAATATTTGATTTTCTATCAGCTGATTTTTTATACAATACACTACATGTGCATCTGTTGTCCTAGCTGCTAGAGGATAATATTATTCCATTTAATATAGAATGTAAAGGCAAACGATCAAAATGCATTTAATTGTAATTTCTTCCGTATGTATGAACGAACATAATGTTTGTGTGAGTTTACATATTCATATTATGAAGTATGAATATAATATTTTAAATATGTTGTATCGAAAGGTTGGGTTAAAAATGTAGCTTAAAGTTACTTCCGCAATGGATACTTTAAACAGTAATATTAATATATTACACAGTTCAGAGGGTTTTAAGTAAAAAGTCTGATATTCACTATGTATAAGCAGAAATATAAATTTACCTTTAAAATATTGAATCTTGCAACTGACATTGGTGTGCCAGATAATCACAGCCAGAAAATTTCTTAAAAAATCAGCAAGTTTTACTTGTACTAAGACTCCTGACACTTTAACTTTTACCTTTTATTCCTGTCTAATTTAAAAGCATCCTTCATAAGACGTGCAAAATTTATTATAATCCTATGTAATTAATTATTAATATTTATATACAACATGCGGTTTTTAAATGTGATTCAAGTATTTTATGCTACATGCTTTCAAAGTATGGTTGAATATTAGGTTCTCGTATTCATGTTTGAAAATTGTACTTTATTTATAACATCAAACGTTGAAAACCATAAGAGAACAATCGCGGGCTATATTAAATATAGAATTTAGTAGAATCGAATATAATTTCCATTTTATTTTCAAAGGTTAATTTTCAAATAAATTAATATTTACTGCCAAAACGATTTATTTCGTAGAATGAAAGCGGCTAATAGCGATTAAAGGAATGAAAACAATAGAAGTTCATAGAAAATGAAATAAGTATTTCAAATTCGTTCCTTGTCCATGTTGTAATAGATTAAATTCCATTTATTCAGTTCAATATAATGAACTGCTTTTTAATGCTTCTGAATAATTATTTAATTAATTAATTTGAAATTTATCAATACTAATCATTCCATGTGGAAATCCAACTAAAAATGAAAAATTATAGACTTTTCAAGCAAAGGGAAAATTGTTAAAATTAGATATTATTGAGTATCATGCTGTTGCAAATTTTTCTGAAAAATCGCCTCTTTACAACTTAATAACATATGGCACTTTATACTAATCAGGAAATTGTAGAATGAAAATTAAGAAATTTTATAAAATTGTAGAGAAATAAATTGGAGTATTTTTTGGAATTTGGAAAATTTAATGACAATAGGAAAATATAATAAAATCCAGAATTTTACAGAAATCAGACAAGTTTATGAGTTAGAACACTTCATGAAAATCACACAATTTGTAAAAATCTAGAAACGTTGCAGAGAATTTTATGAGAATCAAATAAATTTATATGAACCGGAATATTTTATAAAAATCGTGGCATTTCGTACAATAGGAAAATTTGATTAAAATCCAGGAATTTTGAAAAACCCTAAAATATTTTTAAAAGCGCTGAAAATGTAATAAAAATTGTAAACAGTCATAACCATAAATTGAATTTGTTACTTTTTAAAAATTGGAAAACATAAGAAAATTGGTAAATTATAGCCATTTTGTTCAACGTTAATGATTTTTATAAAATTTTTTGCTATCTCTGAAAATTAACTTTGAAATTAGATTTGGACTCATTAAAAGTCCAAAAATGATACGAGAAAGTCGGCAATACACCAAGAGTAGTACAGAAAAGTCAATATCAAAAAGAAGTCATAAGAAGTGGAACATAATCGATAAAAAGTCAAACAAATTCGAAATAAATGTATAAGAGAGTAAAATTCAGTTAATTGTAGGAAAATATCTGAAAAATCAGAAATATGGTTTATAACTAACTTTAATAGGAATATTCAACTGAGTTTAGCTGGGAAGAGATAAAAAATCAGGCGAATCATACAGAATTCAGAAAAATCGAAAAAGAAAAGTTTATCCAAAGGCTTGGAAGTTAGAAAGCCGAAAGATGGTCAAAAACATTTGATATTCTTCAATTTCTTTCAAAGTTTTTCTACAATTCTCACAATTTTTTTATTACTTTTCCCAACATCCCATTTGTTCGTTTTATATTGCCGGGTTTATCGTTATTTCCGACATTTCTTAAGTTTTCTGGCGCTGATCCTGACTACTAAATGTAATTTTCCGCGGAATTCCCGACTTGTTCCGATTTGATCTCACCGTTTAATCGAATTTTCCTCTCTATTTCCTACTTACTAACATTTCGAGACTTGCTTGACGTTTATAGACCTTTTCTGACCTCTTTAATTCTGTTTTTCCTGGCTTTGCCCACATATTCCCAAATTTTCGTGAATTCTTGGAAAATTTTAATTTTAATTTTTCTGATTTTTTCGTATTTCTCCTATTTATCACAAAATGTTTACAGCTTTCTCCAATGCAATCTTAAGCTTCCTGATGTTCCCATTTTTTTTTTGTTCTCCTGATTCTCGCTTTTCTCGACTTTTCCTTTTCAGCAGTTTTTCTTGACATTTCCCTAGGAATTTGTTATTTTTCCCGATTTTTCCATCATTCTCCCACAATCCTATTAGACAATTTATTATACAATTAGGAATCAGTACTACGACCAACAAGTACAAGACAAAATAATAATCATCTCATTATTGTATATAATTATTATAATGATAAAACTTCTATGGGAAAAGCGGATTAGTTACTACTACTAGGTATATTTTTATTTCATTTCAGAATCTTAGATTCATGTCTGCTTTTCAATTTTTATAGTTTATTTTATGTATTAAACACATCACCTTTTGTAGATATAGGAAAAATGCACCGGCAAACTATAAATAGAATATCTTTCTATTATTACTATAATATTTGTGTAAAATCGCGATTATAATTTGCTGTATAATAATTTCTGTAGAATAGAAAATAATAGAGAGAAAAATTGTTAATAAAAGAAAATTGTATTTTTTCTTAATGAGAGAGGCTTCTCTAGTTTTTTTTCCTATGTATTCCTATGAGTAGAATTTATGAGAAGGGAAAGTCGAAAATATGTCATTATAATCATACTTAAATTAGTGCACGTAATTATAATAATTATTTAATTGAAAGCTATTCAGAAGTAAACTCGTGCTAGTATAACAACCACATTGTTGATTTTCTTTTTTATTTGTTTCATATTAATTCGAAATTTCTATAAAAAAGCAAAACAAAAGCTTTGTGTTTCCTGCGAAACTACATTCATAGTATGTTTACCTATATATTAAAATTGATGCAATCTTAGCTCGACAAAATAACCTCGTTCGTTATAATTTTTATGAAATATTTCGAAATTATATAATACACTTGGGTATTTTATATTAATAAACAACTTATTTGTTCTTCTCTAGAAGTTTTATATATAGGCACTCAGAAAATGAATAGCTTAATCTCAATTATGTAGTTCAAATAATGTTTTACTGTTATTAAATTCAACTACAACTCAAAATTATCAGTAGCGTAATTTCAGTTCCTCGATAAAAAGAAATTCGGGGTTAAAAACGTTATTCTCCAAACTTTTTAGTTTCCAGCAATGCTTAATAATTTTATGTAATATATAAGTACAATTTAAATTATGGAACATTAAATTACAGCATTTTCCCTTTTCATCTTAAAGATATTCGTATGCAATATAGTATACCTATAAGAAATACAAAACATGTTTTGTTTTCAATTTTGAGGGATTCTTACAGCCTATGCTAAAGTTTAATGCAGCTGTTGACATTATAATAGGCGATATAAATTTGAATAAAGCAGAATTTTAGATCGTTTTGATTATAAAAGGGGTAAAACTTTTAATCAGATATGACCATTTCTTTTTATATATAAATATGAATTATTGGGTGGGCAACTAACAAAATGCGTTTTTTTTAAAATAAATCAAAACACAATTTTATGATAGAATGAAATAACTTTATTTGGTAATGTATTGTCCATTTTGTTCGATGACCCTTTACCATCTTTTTGGTACCTTCATGATTCTGGTCCTTATCAGCAAAAAACTGGACCAACTCCGTTCAAGAAGTTTGCAAACTTCGAAATAAATGGTTATCTGTGGATGGATTTAGCAACATACGTGACTTATCCCGTCAGAAAAAGTACCTATAGCAAGCTTTCAAGTTCAATGGTTCTCTTCGATTCTTTTAAAACCATAAAGACAGATTTTTGAAACAGCTGGCTGATGTATAATCTGGTTATATATTTTTTCTAAATTGTTCCTCAAAATCTATCCTAAATTTTGTATAAATCATAAATTTATTAATTTGTGACTGAAATACCCTAATGTTGGAGTTTTTCATACCACAAAATTGTTTCCCTTAGTCTATTGACTAAAATAATAAAATAATTGCTGTTGTTATAAATGCTGATAAACAATCCACTTTTCATCCAGTGACGTGCGGTCATCATCTCCATATGATGTGCAAAATTTCATGACCCCTCAAGAAAATGCTACAGCCTTTATCATATGCGTTTACTTTATTCAAGAAAACATTACTCACTGCTATTATTAGAGTGCATACCGGGCATATTTTCGTCGGCCGGAAAAAAATGTAAGAACGCAGAAAGTTCCTTGGACAGTTAGGTAAAAATACAAAAATTAAATATTTCGGAAAAGTTGAAATTTATCTAAGAAAAACAAGAAATTTGTAAAGGCTCGCAATGAGAAATTTGTATATCGGAAATCGCGATATTTGATCCGGATTTCCCGATAATTTTCTTCGGATTTAAGAAATATAATGTTGCAGAAAGTACATAAATTAGCTGAGAAAAAATACAAAAATATCAAAACTAAATATTTCGTACAAAAGCTCTGCAAAAACTTGAAAGCACCCAGAAAGCTTTATTTTCCGAACTATATTTTATACGTTTTAAAATCCATTTTCTATTTAAATAACGATCCTTTAACGAAATATTAAATTTTCCCTAAAAGAGCTTCAAAAATTTCTAAAGCTGATTGAACGCTTACAATTAAAATCTTGTTATATAATTTAGAATCAAATTTTCATCTGATTCATTAAACATTATTCTTATTCATTTTACATAATTTGGAATATAATTTTTATTCGATTCATTAAATTTAGATAAAATATGTAATTTTCTCTAAAAGCTTTCCCAGCACTTGGTAACCACAAAGAAAGCTTCATGTTTCGAACTAAATTTTTTCGCTTTGAAATCTATTTTCTATCCAGATATCGGTCCTTTCACGAAATTCTATTATAAATTATCCCAAAAGAAAAAAAAATGCTTCCAAAATCTCGAAAGGTCATTGAAAGCATATATTTTTATGTGTTTTGAGGTTTTTAACGAAAGCTTCCGATTCCATTTAAATTTATTTAAAGAGAGGTAAAATAAATTGATAATGAATAAAATATTATTTTAATAAGCTTTGGTTAAGATAAATTAATTTGAGTCAGCAATTTTGAGCAATAAAAACTGGTTACGATTTGGTTGATATACCAGGTGTGCTCTGCGCCTTCTGCGCATTAAACGCACTCATCGTTGAGTGAAAAATCACCAGAACGAAATTTGCCAAACCAATTATAGCACCGGCTTTTTTTAAGGCTTTGTCACCGTAGATAGCACATAATTTTGTGAGCTTGTGATGTATTTTTCCCTTCGTGGAAGCAAAAAACAAAATTTTACGTAAATGCTCATTTTGATTTTCCATTTTTCAACAAAAACAAAAAAAAATTAAAACCCATTGATACGAAATTTTTTACAGAATGCCAATTGAAGTGCCAATTTAAAACAAAATATAATTTGACATTTCGAATTCGTAAACGTACGCCAAAATTCATCAAAAGTCATCTATATGTGAAAAGTGTTATTTATTAGTTGCCAACCTAATAGAAAGTTTATTCCATCTATACCAACCACCGAGCACCAGACAAATTAAAGTCATTCCATAATTTGTCTAATTCATTTTGCTAAATATCCTGGAGCTTTGTAAACGATGTTATTTTAAATGTAATCTTAAAACTAGAATTTATGATTTTTTTCGAAAGTGGATAGGAATAAAGAAAATTAATTAAAGCACCGATTTGGACCTATAATAAACACATACACCAAACAGAATGTTAAAAATGTATAATGTACATAGTAGATACTCGTAATACATAAAATTTCATCCAAAAAATCATCCATGTAAAAAGGGAATAAAATATTTATTTAGAAATCGTGTTAAATTAAATTCGTGTAAAAAAAGTTTGTGCAAAAACAGATTTAGGTGTAGTCTTTTATTTTGTTATTTCTAGTCCATTTAAAGGGATTTTTATTTATTTATTTTTCATTGTGGTAAAATGTGGAAAGTGTACTCCGGAAAGAATAGGTTCGATCTTAACCTAATAATATTTGAGAATTACAGCGTCTTTTACAACAGCGCAAGGAATATCTCTCTAGAAACTCTAGGAAACTTAAGATATAAGAATTAACTCTTTGAATAATAACTAATGGCTCCCTATTAGATGGAGTAAAACATTTAACTTATTCAAATTGCATAATTCATTCCAATAATTTGTCTTATAAGGAATACTGATCCACAACTATATTGGAATGACTGTACAAAAATTATACTTCTCACAAAATATTAAGACGATTAAATGTATGTTCTAAAATATCGATAAATTGAACATCGCGAAATTTCGAGAGAAGAATTTGCTTATTTGTATTAAAATAAGGAAAATTATCCAATGTTCGGAGTTGGACCTGTATTTTCACGGAATTTCATGTTTATCTATAAAATTCGAGCGAAAATTTGATATCTAAGTATCAGTGTCCTTATTATAACAGTTGTAGAAAGTAATAAGGTATAAAGTTATCCACAAAAGGGCGAAACGCCTATCCTTACTTATTTTATTTTGGAAGGTTTAGAGTCGATAACATTACGAAATCCCAACACTTTCCTAATTCCCATAAAATTTTCATTTCATTTATTTTATAAGATTACCAAAAAATAAAAAGAAAATTGTTCATTTGAATAATCTTAGAGAAATATCGTATAATAACAAATTACATAAAAAGGGATTCTTTCTACAAATCACCTACCTCGAATACCCTTATAACTGAAATTCATATTACTCTTGTAAACACCAATAACTTCCATTTGCATAAAACCATAACATTTTATATTAGTATTTTAGGAAATGCCTTTTTGCATGTCATTAAAATGATGGCGATGGGTCCACGGGAAATTATTATAATTTTAGAGGAAACATTTAATATTTAATAATTTAAATTTTATTTATTGGAATAAATTTTATAAGTATGGGGGTTTCCCTTAAACTATAACTATATAATCTAAACCCATATATGCAAATATATAATTTTATTTATTACGGAAAATATTTTCATTTTAACCATCAAAAATAATTTTATTAAACAAATATGAGTAACCTAGAATTTAATGTAATTATTATACCCGTGTGTAACTGCTGAAGGAAAATAACAAATCATTTTCAACATTATACAATATCCCAAAATATATTTAATAAAATAATAACATTTATTATGGGATTTTTCCATACATAAATTCATACTCATTAAATATCTAGATTAGGTTAGAACACTAGAATATGGGGATTGTTCTTGATACTTGCAATTTATATATTAAATAATAAGAGTAATACCAAAAGCTGCTGAATTTATTGTAAGTAAACCTTCGCCAGATGGAAATTTAAAATTAATAGATCTTGTAATAATTTAGTCCGATTTTTGAATATAGAAAAATTTAAAGAGGAACGTAGAATTGATGGTTTCTAAAATAGCGTAGAAAACGAACTATTATGTTTTTGTAATTTCTTTTGTAAACGAAACAGAAAAATGAACCAGCCTAATGTATGCATTACTACTATAATAATAAACCAATAAAATGCACCCCGAATTTTCGTCGGTTTTCTTAAACAATGCAGCATATAATTCATCTCTATTTCTTGAACCGAACCATAAACAATATTAATTCGCTATTATGAATTTCTTGAGATTTCTGGTGTTTATGGAATGCAGTTCGGTAATAAAACTTTCAGTATAATTTATGTGCATAATAGAAAAGCGTACTATATAGTAGATGTGTTAGACTTATAGTTTGGTTTCAATGAAATCGTATTACACGTTAGATAATACTCCATGCTACAGATTTAATCATCTAATTGCATATTTTCTGTACCGAAATATACTCCATCTCGTGTTCGAAAGATTTTTATTCAAAATTCCTCATTCAATATAAATGTATCTTATCACGGATAATGTCACATTATCTTTAATAAGAATTTTAAGAATAGGAGATAACATTCAAATTTGAAAAAACTATTACTTTAATTTCTTTTCATCCGAATAACAATACTATCTTTTGATATATTTTTTAAATACTCATGCCACTTTAAAAACCATCAAGAAATGATATTTATATAATAAGTAAGAAACAAATATACGATAACCACTAGCTGATCGCGAGACAAGTCGAGTGAAGTGAAAGTTCTGGCTCACATCAGATAATTATGCAAATATAACTCCGACACATTTTCGAATAATCATACAATATATAAACTTCATTGAAAAATTTAATAAAAATTTCAAGACTAAATTTATCCGAACACAAAAAACCGAACAATCTCAAAGAGATCTAACAATTTTATAAAATCAGAACATTTTAGAAAAGTTCTTTAAAAGCCTAAAATAAAAAAAAGTTTCGTGCAAGTTTGCAATTTTTTTAGGGTCGGAAATTTCAGTAAATCTGTAACTTCATGATATTGATTCAGTAAACTCTGCGGAATACGAGAAATTAGAGGGAACTTCAAAAATTGTGAAAAACTCAAAATTTATGAAAGTCCAAAAATTTTATAAAAATCAGGTCATTTTATACAAATTGAAAGTCTACCGATCGTGATTCTAAAATTTATTTTTTCAAATTTTCTTAATTTTCACAAAATTCTTTTCAATATAATCATTGGCATGCAGGCAGGGTTGAAATTTCAATAAGACCTATATGGCTTATTTTACTTTATTTTCGTATGGCTTTAGTGACACCTTCTAAAGTATAAGAAGCCATGTAGGTCTTATTGCACTTTTCCCATATGACTTGAGGTACTTTCCGTGCAATAAGACCGATATGGCTTTTTCACTTTTCACAGATTTTTTAATTCACTTTCGAAAGTGCAAGAAACCATACAGTGTAAAATATCATAACAATACGTTTCTGTTTACTTCCGGGATTGCAATTTCCTATACACTGAAAAAAAAATGGGCAGGAGATTTACCTATATTTTCTACGAGCATGCAAATTGGCACCATTCCCTACTTATACAGTAAACAACACATCAGATTTTGTATAGCTGCTTTATAAACTAGAATTATTCCTTCAAGGTTAGAATACATTCCATTATTTTTTAGGAAATATTGTAATGTATTGGTTATGGATTAACAAAGTATTGTTGTCCCAAAAACGCCTATAATTATAGTTGGATTATACGAGAAATTCGCGGTATTGTACCTATCCTTTTTATCAGTGTAGTCATGGCTATATTTTCTACCGTCTTTCCCCGGCATAATCTGCCCGCGCGAAGTAACAGGTTTTCGGGAAAAAATTTACAATCCACAAAGCTAATTCACTTTACCCACTCAGCTCGCGTATTACTTAGTTTTGCCACCATTTAGTTCGTGCACCACTTAGATAGAATGGAAGACAATATTATTTTATACAAAACGTGTATGTGGCTTGGTGCAATGGACAGGGACTTCTAATTTTTTATGTTTCCTAACTCTGCCATAAATAACTCTTTAACGGGTGAATTGAATTTGCATTGTAAAAGTGAAAATCTGCTTTGAAAAATAGGATTTTACAAATATAGGATATTTTCCTTCGTATGAAGACAATCAAACTATTTTCACCTTGAAAAACCCTATTTTTACTCTGCAAAATCCTATTTCAAAATGCAAATCGTATCACTCATTTTTAACAGTGGGAAAAATTCGAAAGTTTGCCGTTTACACCAAGATAATTCGGGCGCGCGAATTATCGTGGTGGTGTACAGCAAACTTTCGAATTTTTTCCAATGCTAAAATTTATAAGATTTATTGATTTTCATTAAATAGAGCTGTGCAATTGAATAGCACTGACAATATTACGTTACATTATATTATACTGTGGGCAGCCGCAACAGCCAATATGCAAATACATAATTCTATCTTTCGTTTGCTGCCTGTTGCACTTTCAAAAGTGCAATAAACCCTACATGGCTTGTTTCGCTTTCTCAAGTATGGAGTAATGCACTTTCGAAAGTGTAATAAGCCATGTATGACTTAATGCACCTTTTCCGTTGTCTTCATGCACTTTCGAAAGTGCAGTAAGACCTGCATGGATTCTTTCACTTTTTCCCAGTATGACCTCTTGCACTTTCAAAGTGCAATAATACCCACACCCACATGGCTTTCCTCACTTTTCTTGGATTTTTTAATTCACTTTCGAAAGTTCAAGAAGCTATGTAGGCCTAAATGTACTTTTCTCGTAGGGCTTATTACACGCCACCTTGTTGTATGACACGCCTAGCGTTGTATTCATTTTTGAATTGTGTTTATAACTCGTAAAATATTTTATCTATTAGACAATAGATCAGACGTCGGCAACCTTTTTAGCTGCGGATCCAAATCAATCAAAATATGAGTATTAGGAAAACGTTTCAGGACAGTGGTATTTTTATTTTAGTCTTTTTAGTGAATAATAAGATAGATTATACAAGTATTACAAAGACTCGGTTCTGCAAAATTCTGCATAAATTAATATGGAACCATTAATTAAATCTAAAGACATAATCATAAGCTATATTAGGTAGAGTAAACATCAACATAAACATGTTCTACAGGGCATTATATAATTAGCTTCAGGTCAATTGTAATTTTTGTATATATTTTACTATATATATATATATATATCTATTTTATATATTATACTTTAATTATCAAATGGGTCACTCGGTAACTCGTAGGTCATAGATTGCCGACGCCTGAAATACATGATATAACAAGCTCCTACTCTACACAACACTCACTCTTGTGCAATGCACATGAGAAAAAGCTGCCTATAAAGAAAAATTATTGTATTACATTTGCATTTGTTAGTTATTCTTTTTTTTTAAATGCATGCCATCAGGTATATAATAGGTTTAAAAAAGATATTGTTACGTTACGAGTGTTAACATTTTTAAAAATTATTTTTCATCTATATCGAATTATAATATTCTTTTCATTTTTCACAATTTTCTGAATCCAGCTATTTTTTCTACCGATAACACTTATATTTCCACCATACCACGTAAAACGATTATATATAATAATAATATGGAGCTTTAAATTACAAATAATGATTTTCAAGCCTTTTACATAATTACTTCCTATACAATTTAACTGCTGCTCATTAAAATATGTAAAATAATCGAGAATTATTGATCAAACCAATTTAAAATAAAAATGCTTCATAATTTGCGATAATAAAATACTTAATCTACTTGCACCGAGAATTACTCATGAAGACAATACATATCGTCGGTTTACCACCAGATGCATTAAGTCAAAAAATTAAGTTTTGAGTAAATCGCTTTTTAAAGTCATGAATATCTCTAAAACATATGGAAAAATGACTTAATGCAATCTTGTCACAGCTATATCTTTGAAACTATCCTCTTCCTAGTTATGAGACTTTAATAGTATAAAGTGATTCATTATGCTACACTTTCCCATCAGTAACTCAAAATTGGAAATAACTGACTTACTGCTTTCTGGTTATTAACCAACGATATGTTCATTCACAGTGAAATTCACATGTTCTTTCACTAAGAGATAATTTTTGAGCCATGTTTTCCTTCATATGAAGTGTATAATAAATAGAGGAAATAAACACACTCGCGATGTGTGCACATGAGTGAGGATTTCTAAAACCTAATTTTGAATGAGGAACCAATATTTAATTTAAAATTCGACGGAGTTATGAAGATTTTGCGTTTCGAGTTGTGAAGTACAACTATATGGAAAACTTTGATGCCTCCCTTGAAATCGTTGATATAATTTTATACTTTTAAACTTTCATGGAGCTTGTGAAAGGTCTCAACCAAGCGCGGAATGTTTCCTATTTAAAATCAATATAAAGAGACGATAGATAAGTTGTAAACTTTGTATTTTGTTTTGTACTTTTTTACTTGCAACGATTCCACTAATTTCACTGGGATTTTGTTAAGTGAACTATGTGTGTTATAAGCTTATGAAATTCTTATGGATTGTTATTCTACTTTCTTTCCAACCCTGGCGTTCATTCGTATAACGACTTTAATCTGTTGGATTGCTGCTTATATAACTCCATGACAATGAAGATTTAAGCAATATTATTATTTATTACTAACTTTTAGTCAACGATATATGATAAATATAAAAAGTATACGTATTCATATATTAATTGCAAGAATATGCTTAACTATGCAATTTTAATAGTGGAATTTTGTTCTAACTACCACAGAGAGACAATAAAACCTAAAACTTCGAATAACATAGATAGTAAGTATTATTTTGTCTCATGTGGGTTAACATCTGATATTCAAAGATAACCCACACAATATTTAAGACCAACAGGAGTTGAAGTTCAAAACCAAGATTTGTTTACATATTCATAACCAAAATTTGTTTATATATAATTTTATATTGATTAAATTCATTTATGAATTCCGTATCATATAGAGTCATCTTAACTGTCAACCATCAAAAGAATCACATTAAGGTATATATCCTGAAAATTTAGAGCTTTTGTTCACAAAAACTACAAGCACAAAATTGTCATAAAAAATCGTTTGTGTTATTATGTTGTGGGTATTGCACGATTATCCTACATATAAAACATGTAATGGTGTGTATAATAATACACATCCCATATATTGCCTTTTATTGTCTCTGGATATAACTTAAGAAAATAAAAGCGGTCGAAATAAAAGTATTTCAGAGATGACATTTTTGTTCCCTATAGAAATTTACCAAATTATATGGCCATCAGTATAATAAAAATATATTAAAAGGAAAGAATAAATAAACATATTACTTAGATTACATGATAAAGCAATTCGAATTCAAATCGAAGTTATATAATAAGTAGGGAACGTAAATGCCCATAACATACAGATTATTTATCTCTTTTTATTATGGGACGGAAGAAAGTTACATACACACATTTTCCTGGATTATGTCATAAAATATCTTTATTTTGTATTAATTGACAATGACATTACATTATTACAATGTTATTTTTTTGTATCAAGTGTAGATTGGTGATTACTTCTTAACGGCATTCGGAACCGGAAAATATATCTCTTAAGCGGTTTGGTTTGAAATCAACATTTTCTAGATGATATTTAAAAGGGATGAGAAGTTATAGATCATTAAGATGGAAATAATTGAATGAATTATTAAATAAGAAAAAATATATCCAGGGTCATTCTACTTCAAATATAATTAAGCCAATTAAGGTACTTTTCATATTCATGAAACTAATAACAGTTTTAAAAATGTCCGATGCGATATGAAATTGAGTTATAGTCCGTATAGTATTTTCTATTTTTACAAAGGGTCTCCCCCTGGCAATGCTAAAAGTAGATCTTTATATAATATAATATAAATGAAAAATCATTTATGCATGAAAAAGAATTTTCTTTCTGATGAAAGGGTATACGTACGTACAAAATAAATAAAAGTTCTGTCATTAGTATCGACAACGGCTAGGAAAAGAATTTATTTCCGATCATGTAAGTTCAACAACTATATACTAAGTTGTATACAAAAAAAATTTTAAATTTCCTTTTTGGAAAACTTTTAGTTTCTCATTCTTACATACCCGTACAGCGTTAAGGATTCTTCCTTTATAATTTGTAAAGTCAGTGAAATTTACGTGAAAATATTTATTATACATATAGTTATGAGCTTTTAGAAATTTTCATTAAGAAAATTTATATTCTTTTAATTAGTTTGGTAATGCATTCATTGTCAAAGTTATCGTATCGGAATTGTCTCTGGTTTAATTAAATTTTAATTTTTAATTTGAACTTTTTCTTAATAATAGAGTAATTCTGAAATGAAATAAATTTTAAAATCATCTGAAGTGCCAAATGCAGGATTAATTGATTTTAGTTTATCTTAGAAATAAAATTTTTTATTCGTAGAAATACCATATTTGAATTTGACAACTTGATTATCAATATTTTATGTTATTCTGAATTTTATTGTAAAATTTAAAATGGATGAACTTTTATTCTAAAATTGTCTCGTTTATCATATTTGTTGGTCACTATTGTGCATGATATTCATATATTGTAGAATGCTATATTCATATAGTGTTATAATAGGTATGTTCTTCTTCATTTAGTTGGATTATGTCCAAATTTAAAACTTAAAATACGAAATTCTTATCTAACATATAGACAGACTAATTACCCCAATAAAAAAAACATGGAACATACAAACAGATAGCGAAAGTAGGGTTGAACGGAACTGGTTTTTGAGGTCCCTAAAACAGATCAATCGGAGATGTAAATGCTCTACCGACCGCACAGCAATTTCATAATTCGAAATATTAAAAAATTTGAGTTAAGGGCTTACTTCTAGTCATGCGGTCGAAAAAAATCAATTGTTTAATTAATTTATTTTAACTATATGTAATGATTAATATTTTTAATTACTATTTGTACATAAAAGAGTAACTTATAA
>JANTOP010063107.1:0-22443 GCA_027564815.1 Symmerus nobilis | reverse complement strand
GTTTTATTAATTTATTCAGATACATGAACATACGCGGTTATGCATTTCTTCAAATAGCTATATTTCGGTCAAATTAAGAATTTTTGTGGGTATACGCAATCGTACATGGAGAGTACGATGGTGCTCATAACTCAATTTCGTCTTAAGTCGACGTAAGCGGTTAATGCTTGGAGACACAGATATATAGATTAACAGATTTGAAATAATTAATTTTTTTTTCAAAATTTTTCTGTCAATTTTTTTGGGAAACTTAATTTTCCGGGAAATTTTCTTATGTAATCGGAAAATTTAGTTACGTGGAAACAAACCAAACGGTTCAATGAGAGTATTATGAAGCAAACATTTTTATGATAGTAATCCCCTGATTTTAGAGGCGTCGATATAAGTGGGCACATCAATAAAACAGTGGCTTTTAAGGAAAACTGCTAAAATTTCTCAAAAAAACTTTTTAATTTTGAAGTTGAAAGCGGAACCGAGTAGGGGATAAAAAGTATGAATTATAAATGCCTTAATTGCGAAGTGTCCTCTCCCAAAATGATGTGAAAAAAAGCTATTTGACAAAATTATCTAATCTAATGATTGCAAATAATTTCTAAGTCAATTTCGAAGTCATTTTCGAGTTTTTGTTTGTTTTTTTTTTTTTAAACAAATCATTGGTTTTGACATTTATTTTATTTTGGCCAAAAAAATGGAACTTCTGACACTCTTCTGGAAAAATTTAATTTCCGGGAAATTTTCTTAAGGAATCCGAAAAAATGATTATGGAAAATTAAGCCGATGGCTTTACATTTTTTTTTTAAACAATCCCCTGATTTTAGGGAAATGGTTATTCCCCGAATTTTATAATTTTCCACATCTTTTTCGAATAAATTAAATCGTTATTTTTTGAAAGTCTTTCTCAACCAATCTTCAGAGAAAAAATTCTCTCAATTATTTTAAAAGCAGTTTAGAAATTAGAAATCAATTTAACTCTCGAAATTTGTTTAGCGTTTATAGGGGCGTAAATATTTTTTAAAAAAAATTTTACTTTCTGAGGAAAGCCATATATGAGAAGATGTGCTTTGCGCCTTCTGCTAATTACACTGCACGCCACTGATTTACTAAAAGACTCACCTCAAATACTACTATTCAATAAAATTATTTCAAAGCTCAATTTAATTTAAAAGATTTTTTATTATTAAAAGACTCATGACAGATTCTGATTTTCAATAAAAATTCAATAAATTCGATCGTTCTTTCTAAGAATTTCAAAGAAAAAAAAACGCAACATTATTCTAATCGAATAAATCCAAACCAATTCTTAATTAATTATTTAATAGAGATTTTGCTAAATTTTTTGAAAAAATAATCGTTTTGAGATCGCCTTCAACTTCAAAAATTTCAATTTATGAGAAATTTTGTTTCGGAATCGGAAACTGACAGATCGGAAACTTAAAAGTATAGTTCGGAGATTGTTAAACAAAAAACCCCGATGTAAGAAGATATCGGTATAAGGGGAACATTAAGATAACTTGAAGCCTTAAAGTCTAAAGGAAGATAACCTGAGAAGCTTAATTTCCAGGAAATTTCCAATTTTATAAAATGAAATCAAATAGGGGATAACTAGGGGGATCTATCAACACCATAAAGTAATTTGGTCCTCGAATAAGGTTATCGAAGAGATTTTGTTAAATAAATGTTATGAGAAATCCACCGTTTGACATTTCGGAAACTAACAGATATGTTTACTGAATAAGGAAATAAGAAAAGCCGTTGATAATTTGAATTAAATGAAACTAACATTTCGAGGGTGCAAGTGTTCTTTAAGTCAAATTATTGGATACTTGTCTTTCACCTTTAACACAGACAAAATACAGGCCATTCTCTCATCTTCATCTTGAAGATATTCAATAGCTTCCATTGATCGTTCCTGCCAAGTTTCGATATTTTTACGATTACCAATTAGAAATTGTACGTACCTAGAAAACATATAAAATATACAATTTCGAAATATTTGAAATAATCAATTACATACCTTTCCAATACTGGATTCAATATTTTATTCTTTTCAATGAATACTGGAATCAAAAAATCTTCAACGATTCTCTTATAATTAATGATTGATACGCGTTGCATTATTTTGAAAGCGACATCCTCCATAGAACTCTATAAGTAAAAGTTGTTTAATATTGGAATAGAAATTGTTACTGGAGATCGTTAAAACTTACATTAATATAATCGTCATAATTAATTGTTAGATTATATGATTTTTTTAGGACACATAACTCCTCCAACGATTCCTGAATTGAATGAATTCTATCTAGACCATTTGTGCTGTTCGCATAGCTATTATCTACACTATGTTGAGATATGTCACCGATATCGGAACGTTCACTATCACTTCTATAATATGTATAATGCAGTGGATCCATTAAATTAACAATAAAAATAGATAGGACATCCTTTGTATATTTCAGACCGCTATCTGGCCAATTTGTCTCAAATTGCATTCCATGTATTTTCCCAATCGACCAATTGATTAGGAATGACAACAATTCGGGATAGATGGGTAAAGCGATTGGAATGAAATGTCTCAACCATTGGATAATCTTGTCTGGTGAAAGTGTTAATGGGATTTTATTGAATAGCTTATAGATTCCTTCAACATCTAAATATGGAATAATTGAACTAGAATGTTGCCGGAAAACAATGCACGATATTGACATATCCTATAAAATAATATCGTAAAATTCGGAAACGCGGATATTATTGAAAATTCTTACAGTTTTAAACATTTTCTCACAAACGGTTATTATGTTCGGGTGAAAAACGAATTTTTGCCATTCCGCATAACATTCGTATGGATCGATATGATGTAAGGTTTTTAAACGACGTAATTGATCTCTAATAATAATTTTCTCAGATATATTGGGATCATTATCCGGTAATGTCTCCAACCGATTATAGAGATACGTAAGGAAGTCATACATTAAATTTCGATTCGGCAATTCGATGGGACGTAACTGTAGTAAAAAATTAGTACTTTCAATTTTTTGAAATACTTCTAACATTTCTTTAAATCGATCCTCTATCATCGTCCCGTTCTAAATTCAATTATATAGAATATTCAATTAATAGAATGATTGGAAAGTTCATTTTAATATTAAAAATTACCGTATTAGGTTGATGAGAAATTTCATTGATATTAACTAAAACCATTTTAATTTGAGCTTCATAGATTGGTTGTAAACTTAAATTATTTTCTTCCGCTAACAACATCGCTTCCTCAATATACCCTTTGGCAATTAATTTCTTGTACCTCTCCTCAGGATGAGATATCGATATACATTTAATTTCAATTTGATTAACGAAATTATTCGGCTGTAAAATGGTTCCAGTTAAATATTCTAGATTTACGGCGGATTTTGTTTGATTTATTAGCCAAGTGTGAGGTGGCATCTCCATATCAAGTGTACAATTAAGTGCTGGAGAAAAAATAAAGAATTTTCTAGGAATCAAACATACATCCAAGTGTTCTCGCCAGTTCAATGGAATTATTTTTAAACGGTATGAAGAAAAAATCCCCAAAGATCCACCAAATCGAATAACAGATAGGTTTTTCCCCACATCAATTAAACAGTTTTCAGTTATATTCAGACTAAAGGAACTGAAAAGCGAAACAAAGAAAGGAATCCCCTTTTGCGATAAGAATTTTGTATATAAACTGGTACATCAATTTCAAACAGCATCACAACTGATTGAGCATCAATAAGAAAATTAACTAATATTTCTACAACAATATATTCATATATAGATTAAAAATGAAAGTATTCGGTTGTCTATCATTTTTTGCGTTAATCGTCATCGTTTTATCTCTACCATACGATCTGACTGAAAATGATAATCGATGGCTGCAAACATCTGGCATTGAATCATTACCAGCGCAATATGTAAGTAAAAGAAGAGAAAAAAATAATACAAGACTTAACAAATCAATGAAAATAAATTAATTAATCATTTTTGTATTCAGGTTTTATTTGAATATGAACCAAGCAATGAAAATACTCGAATTCGTCGTGATTTACAATGGAAAAATAAACAATATGAAAGGGTAATAAGACACCGAAGAGATAGTCCAAATGGAGCACAAGTAACAGTAGAACATGGTCGAACGGGTACAGATTTAACTGCCGAGGCTAGAGCTCGATTATATGAAAGTGGAAATAGACGAACAACTGTTGATAGCGCTGCTAATTATCAACAACATTGGGGCGGACAGGCTGGCCGACAACGAGATTATGGAGCTACAATTCGATTTAACCATAAATTTTAAATTATTATCTAGAATTAAATTAAATTAAATTACTAATAAAAATTTTGTAATAAATTAAAAAAACATTGTTGTCACTTACATGGAAATGATATGATTTTCATACACCGCTTTTCTCCGTCCGGTTTGAATAAAACGACCAATTCTTCTTCACTACCATTCCCTTTAATAACAATCATATCTTCAATTTTTCGATTTTCGACTGGACTCCTTAATAGCAGTTTTGTGTATAAGCAAATTTCAAATAAATCCCCACTAAAACTAATCGCAAATAATGAATCGGAAATGAAAAACAATCGCTTAACACCATTCAAGTGTTCCGGTAATTCAATCAATTCATCATTAGAACAATCATCTGTAGTTATTGGTTCTGTTAGACTAACATTTCGTAGATATATAAATTTTTGATTAGCTTCAATGATAGTATAAGGTTTATCCGTTTTATTATCATTTATATCAACACCGATTTCAGCGATTTTAAATGATTGAATTTTACTGTTACACTGGTCAAATAACAGCGGACGAATTTTTAGGGGTTTAAGTTCATGAATAAGAATGTTACTGCTGATACTATCGTTACATTTATCTTTATCCTCGTACAATGCCGTAAGATGTGTCTCATCGATGTTCGATATTTTATAAACTGTACCACTGCAGCAGGCTACTATGAATTCCTTTCCGATACTTTCAATTTCAAGAATCGTTGAGGACGTTCCATCATTACAAATGTCCTGTGTGTTGATAGTTCTGGAATTATAAAGTTCCTTAGTGAACAATATCCGAATAGACGGACCGATAAATATTATCGAAAATCGACTTGAAATAAATTCATCAAGTTCGGTCGATTTTTGAAAATTCTATGAAATAAAAAAATATCGTAACAAACAATTTTTAATCTAATGATGGCAAAATGTTCCTAAGCAATTAGCAAAGAGATTTTATTGAGAAAATTTTTTGAAAAAATTAAACGTTTCGAAATTTATTTTTTTATTACCAAAAAATCGAAGCAAACCAAAGATTTTATAAAATTACTTTAACAATTTCTGGGAAATTTTTTAAATGAATCGGAAAATATGATTATAGGAAATTAAACTTAAAGGTTCAGTGAGGAAATTGTAGAACAAAGTATTCCAAAACAAGTACCCACTGATTTTAGGGGGCAGATACAAGGTGTACTAGAAAAAAATGTACTTTTTGGAAAAATTGTCATAATTTTCCGGAAGTGATAATATCCAATTTTCGAAATGGAATTAAATGGGGCATAATTTAGCTGATCTATGGATACCTTAGAGGAATCCCTTTACATAGTTTTTATTTAAATAATATTATCGAAAATCAATTTGCAATAATCATTAAATTCGGCCGATATCTCGGGAACTGGCGAATTAAAATGAAGTTGATTATTTGTTAGATGTTGGTTATACTCCTAAAATCGGAGATGCAGCATTTGTTGAAACCTCAGAATTTCGTAACGTTCTCCAAAGTTCCTTGGACCCGACTTTTGGCGACCGTCTACATTCAAATAACTTCGTTTTAGCTGCACGAATCAGAAGTGTTACTTGATTCCGCAAAACATGATATTAAGCTTTTAATAAGGCAGTTTGACGCCGACAAGAATGAGCATACCTAAAATTAGAAGGTATGAAATTTGATAGGCATTCGTCGATAATGTGAATTGTGGCCCACCTTCCGAGTATGTAAATTATCGGAACCCCCATCTAAGTCTGTACCTGTCTTTAATTCAATTGAATGATTTATTAATTTACTCACAAATTGAATAACGGGACCCCATATCGACTGTGTATTCCATGAATATTACCATCGGCTAGTCCACAGAGAACCAATGAAGAATTCTTTGGGCTGCAATATGCATCAATTTTTGAGTCGAATGACAAGAACCGACATTCCGTTTCCTCGTCATCGGGTGGGATGATTAAATTGTTATCAATTACAATTATTATGCGTTTATCCTGAATGCAAGCGTGGACGGTCGGTTGGGTGGTGACCTGAAAATGAATAACGGGAAAACGATCAATAGGAGCCAGCCAATAATTGTTTACCGGCAAAATGGATCTACCACTTCACTACTGCTTATCCGATATAGTTCCCTGGTAGAAAACGTTTTCCTAATTGTTTCCACATCACCGGACAATTGGGAAAAATTATTCCACATTTTAAATTAACTTCTTGTTGAAAATTCCGGTAAAAACTGAATGTTTTGATTTCTAAAAATGACGCTCGGTGGATACGGGAACGGATAATCGACATAATAGTCGACAATTTCTGACATTTCATTGTTTATTTACACTTTTTCTCAAAAAATTTTGTTTAGTTTCTCGAGAAATAATTAAATAAAATAATGGAAGAGGAATACGAGGACGATGGATGGATGGGACGACATCGCACCGCAATTAATATCCCGCCAAGTGGTGGCAGTGGTTTGGGCGGTGATCCACATGACGGAGACATGGACGGGATCGACGAGTTACTAGAGAATCCCCAGGAAGTGTTAACCGAATGCTTATCGAAATTTGCAACGCCCGATTACATTATGGAACCGGGAATATTCACCCAATTGAAACGGTACTTTCAAGCGGGCGGGACACCGGAACAGGTAATCAATCAATTATCCCAGAATTATATTGCAACCGCCCAAATGGCAAATCTACTGGCCGAATGGTTAATTATGGCTGGTGTTCGGGTTACCGATGTTCAGGCAATGGTAGAAAATCACTTGAAAGATATGATTTTAAGGACGTTCGATCCGAAGAAAGCGGACACGATTTTTACGGAGGAGGGTGAAACGCCCGCATGGTTAACCGAGATGATCGATCATCATACGTGGCGTTCATTGATTTATCGGTTGGCGGAAGAGTATCCGGATTGCTTGATGTTAAATTTTACGATCAAACTAATTTCGGATGCTGGATTTCAAAGTGAAATCACATCCATATCAACAGCTGCCCAACAAATTGAAGTATTTTCCCGTGTCCTTAAAACAGCTATCTCAAAATTTCTAACCCACACGGACGATGTACAGAAATGCATAGAGGAGTGTGCGGTAAGATTTAACAACCGTAAACGAACTTATCCCAAGATTTATTAATCTTTTCTAGCGAATGGTTTGCCATGGACAACACACATACGTTTACAGTCAAGTATTAATACAAGTGTTGGCTCAGGAATCGAAAGGTGGTTCGAATATGAAGCGGTTAGCACAGGAAATTACAAAATATGCCCTTCAAAAGTAAGAAAACAAATTTTTCCAGTATATACCTATTGAATTCAAATTATTTTTCCAGTAATCAAAACGTAACACCGATAACAATGACCTTAAATGGTTCAGCTGCCTACCCAAATTCATGTCAAGCACTCACATCAATGCTATCCCGTAATACATTAAATCCGGCTGACATAACCGTGTTATATCGAAACTATTCATCAGCCGATCCACCGCCAATCGATTTGATACGAAATCCCCAATTCCTTGAATTACTAGTCGACTCCCTATTCAAAGCTGGCGTCAAAATAAATCCCGAACATAAATCGAAATACATTTACTTGTTGGCGTATGCGGCAAGCGTATGTGAGACGCCCGTCAAAAAAGGGCATCAAGGGAAGCGAGCGGTAAATAAGGACGAATTGAAAAGTACAATAAATGCGGTGGAAAAGGTGCACGAGATTTGTAATGTGACCAAGGGATCAACGGAATTGATTGCCGATATACAAACGTTGTATAGTTGCATTCGATTTCCGGTTGTTGGGGTCGGTGTTATCCGGTGGGTTGAAAATACCGTCACCGAACCGTCCTACTTTAAATTGTCAACGGACAGTTGTCCACCACATTTAGCCGTTTTGGATGAGGTGGCCAACACCCATCCGTCACTGCACGGACAAATATTAAGGTTACTCATTCGGCTGTTCGAATCGAAACAGGACGAATTGGAAATTTTGGTACAATTGGAAATGCGGAAAATGTTACTAGATCGTATGGTGAATCTATTAACGAAAGGTTGTGTTGTACCGGTCGTTAAGTACATTGAACAATGCTGCCAGAAAGGTGATACGGACATATCGTTGATACGGTATTTTGTCACCGAAGTTTTGGAAACGATTACCCATCCATATTCAATGGAATTTGTAGAATTATTTTTGCCAATGGTTGAAAATGAAGAGATAACCGGTTCGATGAGGGGTGAAGGTGATAATGATCCCGTATCAGAATTTATAGGTGAGAGTGATTAACAATTAATTTAATTCATAAGATGTTATTCAATTGTTTTATTCTTTTCAGTACACTGTAAAGCACATTATACTACCGTGTAAAAATTGACAAGAAGTTGAGAAAATTCACAGATTTAAAGGAATTTTTTTTTTCTTGAGTTTTCTAATTCAATTAAAAAATTTTCCAAATCGAAAACAATCGTCTCTTGTTGTTAATACAAATAATCACGGAAGATAGGGGGTTGGGTTCCATCTTTATTATGATTCTATTATTATAGTCATAGACAGGCTGACCGAAAATAAGGAATCTAAAATATAGATAGACTTTTCCTAAATCTCCGATATCGAACGTTAACGTTACATTTTTTTTCCAAATCAAATTATCTGACAATAGAAAAAAAAATCGATAAGAAATTTATCGATAATCGAATTTCAATGAAATAAAAATATTATCATTCTATCAGTTTATCCATTACCGTTTAACCGTCGTGTAAATAATTTAAATAACAGCGTTGAGGCGACTAGCAATAAGTGAGATAAGACCCTGTAAGTTGAAGTTGCCAATATTTCGGGTAAAATTGTAAATATGACTTCAACTTTTCAATATTTATTTTATTGTTTTTAATGAAAATTTCAATAGATAAATAATCCAAGAAAAATATTGTATTACCTAGATTCTAGTAATCACAATCGTTCTAAGAAATGTTTTGAATAAGGAAAAAATACAAGTATACGAAATAAATATCTAATTGAATTGATAAGCGCGAACACATCAAACCCAATAATTGAGACAGGTATTCCGTTAATCAATTGATTTTGAACATAGTGGGCAAAAAAAAATTATGAAATTGATAAGGAATTCGCTATCAGTGATATCATAATTGACGCTCGATATTCGAAATAATATTACCCAAGTTTATACAAAATAGTATACGCGATGCTTCGGGAGAGATAGAAATAATTTTACTCAAAGATTCGTTGTTCAGAGTAACCGGAAGGGATTACAAATCAAAATATACATTATAATGACGGTTTATCGTAACGTTTAAATTGGGGTTGAATTGAGAGGTTTTCAATGTTGGACAATTTGTGGTATTCCACACCCCCAGAAGTTGTGTGAATTAAAGACAATTAAAATTTATTTTTTCATTCAATCAACATTTAATATTTCGAAAATATCTTTTATAAAAAAAAAATGGTAAGTAATTTAGATTTTATTATCCTTGAAAATATATGGCGGTAATTTTTTTATAATAATAATTTCAAACCTATCTTAAGCCTCGTTTTATATCACCATGATACAACAAAATTAAATGTTTTAATCTTATAAATGACTGAGGAAATTTATTTTTATTAAATTACAATCGAATTTAATTCACCCAAATAATGTAATTAAATTAAAATAATTTCCAAACCCATTTCTCTGTACTGATAATTCAATATAATTATAATTATAAAAATAATTAGTATTAGTTAGTCAGAATATAAATTCTCAGTTTTATTGCAACATGATTAATAATTAAGCAAATACAGGCAAACCTATCTACTTAATAACTAATAAAAAAAAATCCGAAAATAAACGTTTTCCTGTTATCACTTCAAAATCATTGATAACAATGATTTTATACTGTTATGTTGTTCGATATTGTTAAACTTTCCATATAAAAAAGCTGATGGATAGGCAGGCAGTAATTTATATAAAATCCATGTTGGGCTTAGCTTTCCTAATCAGTGATTTTATTGTTTTTTATGCCACACAAACAATTTTACTGACTGATAGGGAAATTCTTAGGAAAATTGAACTGTTAGAAATGAATCATAAACAAGAGGAGACTCATATGAGGAAATGTACTCAATCGAATCGGGATTAATAGGTTGTACTTCGTACTAAATCCCTCTAATCGACGGTATTAAATACCAATAATCAATAATGTATAATTAGATCTTACGTAACTATAATCTGCACTAACATTATCTCATATTACAAGATATCCTACTCGGTGTATCGATGATAAGTTTATAAAATATAAGTGCTTAGATACTTAAAGTTAATAAGAAAAATAAATAAAATAAATATCACTTGACTAATTAATTAAATATAATTTTAAAGAATTTAGTTAAATCGTCACTCCAATATTATAGAGTTACGTACATAATGTACTCGTACGTTACGTTGTATTTCAGTATGTAAACTAAATCTGATGCAATTATCTTATTGGTTTTGGATTGGTATATTTTCGAAGATATCGAGTGTCTTAGATGTCAAGTCCAAATGTATATCTAGCAGTCATTTCTTATCGTTATATATGCAGCAATGATAGGAAAAGATATTAAATGCGAAATGAAACTTTTTTTTTGAAGTTCCTTAATAGGCGAGGCCAATTAATGTAGGTAAATTTCATTAATTGTCCGATCAAAACAAGATATATACGTTGATAAATATAATATTATACTAAAATATGAAATATAATTGGGAAGTTAATTTATTTTATTTTTGAGACATTTTTGAATTTTGAATTTTTCGATATCTTTTCAAATATAATAATTTCACATTAAAATTCTCCCGATTTTAATTTAATTATTCTAACAACCAATTTACCATCCGCTGTTTTAGAATGAAATTTTACGATTTTAAGAAAAATCTCAAGATTTCTCTTGAAATTTTCAGCTGAGGGAAATAATCGGAAATGGCCGGTAAAGGACTGGGTAAAGTCGGGGTATGTCTGGAATTCACTTTACAAATATTTTGTCTATAAATTCCTGATCAGTCTCTACATTTTCTTGACAATTTTCATCTTAAGTGGCCATTTAATCATAGAATAAAATAGAAAATATTATCATAATTTTTCTTTATCAAATATGGTATGTAGGATGGCAAGGATGGTTTACGTTTTCTTTTGGAAGTACTAAATGTAAACGGGAAAGAAAAATCAAGCTTTTTAGGAATAAATCAAGAAAATATGTAGACTATCGTTATCGACGCTTGTGTAAATAGGCAATGTTATTTATTTTAATTTGAGTAAATCACAGAATCAGTGGCGTGCAGAATGCGTAGAAGGCACAGAGCACACCTGTATCAATAAAATGGTAACCAATTTTTATGGCTGCAAATTGCTAATTCAAATTATTTTTTTTAATAATTTTGAATCATTTTACTAACCTTTTTTATCAACTTTAGATTGAATTATGAGGAGAAAGGAGAGGTGCTACAAAAAAAGTCTCAAAATCTGATCAATAGTCCACCTATCTGGGGATACTTCTATGATCTATACTCTCCAGCCATTTATTTTCCATTCTAATAATTTAAAATCAGCGAAATTGAAGATTTTTTGAAAAAGCTCCTCGAAAGCTTTTAATTCAAATATTATTTTGGACAGTATGGAATCTAATGTATCTTTCAATAATTAAATTTAAATGAAATTCGAAATTTTCGTGGAAAATTAAAATCTCTACGAAAGCTTTAACGATTTGAATTGAATTGAGTTGAAGAGAAATTATCATGAAGGCATTCATAGTCCTTGCTTGCCCTTTCTCGAAAAATTCATCTATAGGCCTGAAATTTTGAATAAATATATGCTTTCAATGAGCTTTCGAGATTTTCGATTTAATAGATTGGACAAGTTTTCTGCGAATATTCTATATTTTATTAAAATTTAATGAATAGGATAAAAATTCGATTCCAAATTATATAGAATGAGATTTTAATTTTAAGCTTTCAATGAACTTTCGAGATTTTTGAATATAATTTTTGGGATAATTTGAAATTTCGTTAAAGGAACGTTATTTGGATAGAAAATGGATTCTTGAATGTAAAAAACTAAGTTCAAATCATCAGAGCTTCCGTTGCGGTTTTAATTGTTTGGACAAGCTTTCTGCCAAAATTCCATATTTATTTAAATTGAATGAATGGGATAAAAACTCGATTCCAATATATATAAGACATTTTAATTTTAAGATTTCAATGAACTTTCGATATTTTTGAAGCTTTTTTTTGAAGCAAAATTTGAAATTTTGTTACAGAATCGTATTTTGATAAACAATAGATTTTAAAACGTAAAAAATAAGATTCGCAAAATAAAACTTTCTGGGAGCTTTTAAGTTTTTGCAGAGCTTTTGTACGAAAAGTTTAGTTTTATTATTTTCGTATATTTCGTCGACTAATTTATAAACTTCTTGCATCATTAGATTTTTTCGGATCCGAAGAAAATTGCGGATATCCGGATCAAATGTTGCGATGTCCGATATTAAAAATTTCTCGGTGCGAACCTTTACGAATATTTGATTTTTCTTAGATAAATTTCAACTTTTCCGAAATATTTAATTTTTGTATTTTTATCTAACTGTCAAAGCATTTTTACATTTTTTTCCGGCCGAACAAAATATTCGGCAGTACGCGTATGATAAAGGTTGTAACAATTTGTTAAGGGGTCATACAATTCTGCACACCGTATGTAGATGTTGACCGCACGTCACTGCAGACTGCACAAAATTAAGAATAATTAAACTTAGTCCAATCATACATTTTTTATTTACAGAAAATTATTTATATAAATAATATTAAGTTATTTTCTTAATTATTCATTATATTATTTTCTTAATTCAACATAAAAAATGAAATAAATAGTATTTTGCTTGTAACATCAATTAATTCCATAAGAAAATTTAACTTAAATAGAAAACTCGAGTTTAATTATAAATCAGTCATATATTTCTGATTATTAGTACAGTAAATGTTTGAAATTATCATTGATTTACTTAATTGTACAATATATGTTACGAATTTATAAATGGAAACAAGAAGTTTATGATGGTAATTTTTTAATTCTTGTCCAATCTATAATTTCCGGGTTTCTTCGAACATTAATATCAAATTTATATCCTAACTTTAAAACAGATCACGCCAGAAATTAGACGTATTTTTAAAGATATTTGATAAGATTTTGATAAAATTTATTATTAATCAGTTTTGCAGAGTATTACGCCAGAAACTTCATATATTATTATATTTCTAATTCTTTTTAAAAATTATTTTATTAAGATATTTGATTGAATTCCCGAATGTGGGTGACGATATGTTTACAAGTATCACCACACATTTTATGCGAAGTTAATGTGAAATTCACTATTCACGACATATCTCGAATTATTTATCAATATCAGCTATTTTAAAAATTAAAATTAAAATTATATAAGGTGTTAAGTAATCCATAGAATTGTATTTTGAATATCATTTCTGGATCAATTTAAGCTATGTCATTACTACGGTAATTTACATTAAATAGCTATTTTCGGAGCTGGAATCAAAATCTTATATAAATTAATTTAAAAGTTTAAAATAAAACAATTATTTTTAAATGAGTTTGGTGCTCATGTGCAGATGGATATAATTGTATGACCATAAATATAATTAAATAAAATTTATTACCTTATAAGTTTGACCAAAATTTAATAGATTTTCTAATTATATTTTTCATCTACTGAAATACGAGTATTAAGCCAAATATAATCCATACAGGGTTAGTAAACGTATCTATCAATATCAATTTCCCATAATATACCGCTGAATTTTAAGTATCGAAAATTGAAAACCCTGTTCGAAATGAATAAATTGATTGTTTATTTTATTTATAAGTTGCGTGTAACTAATTTATTATTGCAGTCATACCTCCCTAAGTTAAAATCGGAAGTTGATGATGTTTGACTTACTGTTAGTGAGAATTAACTGTTACACAGGCTATTAAAAATTTAAGAATAATATTCTGGACCAACATACAAATTAAATTAGAACAAAAATAGTAAAGCCATACATAGTAATTTAGTAGCACTACACACAACTCATCGGAAAACCAATACCATTCATAAATGAAACAACTTATTTATTTATAAAATAATGTAATAATGCAGGATGTGTGGGGGCTACAGGGTATAGAAATTCATCTTATTATACTATATCCAGTATTTTCTGAATGGAGCCATATGAGATTGCTCCATAAAAGATTTTGGGTAAGAAGTTCGATTCACCCCGTTTCGATTGTTTCAAGTATTAAACCGATATATCTAAAAACCTATATAATATAAAATAAATATGCAAATAATTGTTTATTTCTTCTCTTAATTTTTTCTTAATAAATATCTACCACACAAATATCTAAAACACATAAACTTGGCCTATGAAAATAAATTATTTCATACCGATATTCACAGCGCCGCTGAATATTCACACTTAAGATTGATTGAATTCGCGGCTCTAATATTCAATAAGAAAAGATTCATATTGGAGGTCTGTCTTTTTTTTAGTTAGTATAAGTATAGTGATAGTGATTTTAGTTACCAAATACAAGTCAACGGGTTGAGATATAACAATTTAAATAAAAAAAAATAAAGTTGATTTATAAATCTGTTGAAATTGTGTATGCAAAATGAAAAAGTACGAACAGAAGAATGTTTTATTCATATTTTATTAAAATTAATTGAATTAAAATTATTTTATAACCGTTAACGTATATTATTAAATATTATGAATATCTACAAAATAATAAATAATTAAAAAAGTACATGCGAATTGGATAAGAGATGGATTGGAATATATACGATATGTTTTCCTATAATAAATAAATTCGCACGCATAATTTTTGGAATTTTATTTATACAGAAAAAAAATTTAATTAATTAATTTTTGTATGTTATTGTTAAATTTACTTCTTTTGATTTTGATTTTACATTTTATTTTAAAACAAATAAAAAACCTTCTGTCTTATACCCATAATTTAAATGTCGTAAAATAAATGAAAGTAAAATCTTGAAGGAGATCAATTGCACCATACTATGAGATCATAGTTAAGGAAAAAAAAATTTTTTTTTTAATTTATAAACAAAAAAAAATTAAATAAATAATTGAATAAGATTATTTAAATAAAAAAATTAAAAAAAAAATCTAATTGATTTGTTTTTAAATAATTACACGGTGATTATGCCGGTAATCTATATATGCATTTAAAGTATTTTAAAATAAAATGATATTAGTTGCGCATACTCGGTGGAAATAATTAAAGATTAATTAATCAATACCAAATGCAATATTTACCAAATTAAATTATTCATTTATTTGATAAGAAAAAATTCCTCTCATTCATTACCTGATTGAGAAATCGAAATATTTATAATTGAAATCGGCCAGGATCATTTTTAAAAAATCATAAAATTCCGTATACCGATTAAATTAGAATTTACGCAAATACTTAATGATCTCCCTTTCAGTTTAATCATCAATATCATCAACTTAAAATAATCCCGGTTTTTCGCATAACGATGTTGACATCTATCTACCTTGATTTAAAACCCAAATTAAAATTAATAAACCTTGAAAGAATAACATATTTTATGAAACTAAAATTTTACGTGATCGTTTTCAGTTTTCATAGAAAATACAGAAATAATGTTTAGTTTAGGTTTAACAAAAAATCACATATATACTACCGAAGAAGTGATGACACTATATTATCTAGCAAGCCCACTTTACGCTTAAATTATTAAGAATTTTCTGATCTAATCGTAAGAAATAAAAAAGGTAATATTTTTTTTTGGGGACATTCCATTGCATAGTTTTAAAATTCATTTGTAAATGCACACATTCTCTTATGCAAATTTTACGAAGGATAATAATTACATTGCAACCAAGCAGAGATCGAAGATTTATGCAAAATTAAATCTTCGCAACCTCACACAATTTATTCTAAAAACATGCGATTTGGATGGGAATTTTTAGAAATATTAAGAATTTATCGCGAATATTTGATATTCGAAATTTCTCGGTTCGACTATAGGTAGAAAATTCTATATTCTTGAGAAAAATTCAAGCATTGCTTGAAAATGGTCCAAGGATCCTTTACGGAATCTTTAAGGATCAGTCGAAAATTGTTCGGATTTGGTAAGACTCTGGCAATTGATAAGAAATATACAGAAATTTTCAGAGGTTCTTAGTAGGAAATGTTCGGGTATAAATATTTGTTGTTGTAGAAACCTCATAGGTTTCAAAGAAAGCCTAAATATCTTCCGAAATTTTATAGACTCTAATCTGTTTAGTTGAAATGTTTATTTGCAATCTAACCGCTGGTAACATAAAGTCAACATTTTCGTTAAAAGAGTTCTGAGTTACAAAAGTATTATGAAACAATCGGCATGCAGTCCAATGCGCAGGATGCCCAAAGCACACCTGATATATCAATAAAATCGTAACCAAATTTTTATTGCTGCAAATTGCTAATTCAAATTATTTTATTTAATAACTTTGAACCCTTTCACGAATTTTTTTTTGTCAATTTAAGATTTTCTGAAAAACTTTTAAGAAACTTCTAAAAGCTTATCGAAAGCTTTTAATATAAATATTATTTTATTCATTATCAAATCTATATTATCCCCCAATAAATAAATTTCAATGAAATCGGAAACTTTCGTTAATAAGCTCTGTGGTAAATTAAAATCTCTAAGAAAGTTTTACGTTTGGGATTTAAATAAATACGTTTTACGTTTAATCTCATAATATATCTGCTTTCTGATAAAAGCTCTACAAAATTCAAAAGTGTTTATCGGAAGCTATTAATTAAAATACCATTATTTTCATTCCCGAACCGATTTTCATTAAATTAGTCAAATTTAAACGAAATGTCAAATTTTCGACCAAAAAGCTCTGTGGGAAATTTGAAACTCTAATAAAGCAATACATTTAAGATATAAATTAATTCATTTTGAAATCGTTTTTACATCAAATTAATTTATTATGTATTAATGACTTTTTTCAGCCTATTCTATACTTTTCCCGATTTCGTATCGACCTTTCGGAATTTTAACAATTTCTTCCCAAATTTTTCTCTAAATTCTCCCGAATATTGGCTGTAAAATATCCTAAAAAATTAAAGATTGTCGGAAAATCGAAAATGTAATAGAATAAAGTATAATAAACGTCCAGAAATATGCGGTGAAAAGACAGATTAAAGTAATAAAGTGGAGAAGGAGTCGGAAGAAATTCTGAGAAAAATTAGATAATGTAAACATACAAGTAGTTCAGTATAAATCGGGAAAAATTATAGAACATTAATACGATAAAATACGAAATTTTTGCGAAACGGAACGAAAAGTTTCGAACTTAATTTTATTCATTTCACAATCTATTTTCTATCTAAATAACGGTCATTTTACAAAATTTCAAATTGTCCAAATATTAAGCTTCAAAAATTTCGAAAGCTTAACATTAAAATGAATTTTTATATAATTCTATCTAATCTTTAGAAAATCTACTACACGAGCTGCCAATTGCTTATCTTTGCCATTTGTCCAAAAAATGTTAGGCAATTTCTGCGAAAAAAGCTGTAACATTTTGATAAGGGGCTGAAATATTATGCACACCTTATGGAGATGTTGACCGCACGCTACTGTATGAAACCCATTTCATTAGTACTTTTAGGAACTTCATTCGTCTAGAAAAATTTTAGTTCAATTATTGGGTTGGATTTTCATTTATTTTTGGGGAGGTAGTGTCCATTGGTCATTAGAATCAATAAATATGGAATGTCTCCAGTCTCCACTAACAATAAATTGATCTCTTTTAGATATCCAATCCATATGAATTATTCTTAAGTATTTCGTCCAAAAATACCCAAAAATTAATGTAAATAAAATTAAAAAAAAAAAACAGAGTCGGTTCATTGTTCTGATGAAACAAAAAATTAAATTACATTCGTATTAAAATTTCAACAAACTACTTCATTCAGTGAGTCAAACAAGCGATGTAAAAAAAAAACTAGTAAATTTTAAGTAAACAGTAATAATAAATGTCCAAAAATAAAGTGAAATTTTTTCGAGAACGCAAATTTCGAGAATGGTAAATTTGTTTAAGTATTCGGCAACACATGTTTTTGTTGAAGGATTGGGACACAAAAATTATGCCACTAACGACAATCGGGACCGTTTATACGAAATCATGGTACTGGGTCAAGAAAAAGGTAGATCCAATTTTTATATGTTGTAAGAAACTGGTTTTAAATATAATTAATTGTTATCCTTGATCTTGACAATGCCAATAAAAAATTAGAGAGACAAACAATTAAAAAAAACAATGTAGGAACGATTTTGATATGCGCTCCGCGGAAATAATCGCTTTTCTTATATGTAGAATAAGAACGACTTAAGATTTTACTTATTGGAGGACAATTAAACGCTCGCATGAATAGACATTTTTTCTCGTATTTAAATTTTTTGAATGAAAAATATATTGTTCATTTTATTCCGGTTAATATGCCATTTTCGGTGTAGTTAATTTGGATAAGGAAAATAAAACAATGGGATGACAAGACATGATTTATATCCTACAATTCGTATTATTCCGAAATTAATAATATTAATTATGTTGGGATTAGAGATAGTACATTTAAGGCATGGACACCGAATACCGGTTTTACTAATAACAAAAACCAATATTCTGATGTGCGAATAATTCAAATTCAACTTGATTTCAATTAGCACATTAGAATGGGCTTTTTAAAACTATGTTATTTTAATATTTTATTATCATCCCGGCTTTTTTAATTTGTAGGACAAGAGGAACATCTTATATACGATACAGAAATTTACAACTTCGAAATTTTCCTTTGATGTTGTTGATTGGGATTGTTCAATGGGAGAGAAAATACACCAATATCCTCCATACAACTCGCAATTCCACGAATATTTCCCAGGAATATTTATATATTTAATTTGTCCAAAAATGGAACGAAATCAGAATAAGGCTAAAGATAGTTGTTTATGCCCTATGTTACCGTTCAGAATAAAGGACGATATGATGATGAATATGAAGAAGGAAAAAATATTTTATTTAATATATTATTAAAAAATATTGAACACTTATTTGAATTTTTTTAATTAATTATTGTACTTAATTTCTAAGGTAGTACTTTTTATGGATTTTTTAAACGAAGTCCTGAAGGCATAAAAATCCATATTTAAATTATCCTGTGTGTTTAATTGCATCTATGAGATATTTATTTTAATTTTAAAGTAGAGATATTCTCCGGAATAAGGATACCTTTTCATACATAAAATTCTTCTGTTTAAAATAATTTTATAATTGTTTACTTTCAAATCAAAAATTAAGATTTATGTGGATGTTTCTTACGATCATCGGAACTTTATTTAGAAAACGAAATGTTGACTGAATTTATAAGATAATTATAGAATCACATTTCTTTCAATTTTTTGAAACCAACACTTACAAAAGGTAACTTGTTAAGGGGCTACGTAAGACTTTAAATGCGATTTTCACAAAATTACTTTTTTCAAACTGACCGGAAATAGAACTTCAACAGATTTTCATAAATTTACTTGTAATAAATAATAAACTTGTTAGAATATGCACTACTACTACTAAGAGTTCTCGTGTTCCCAGAGAGTTCCCATTCTGTGTAAAATATTGAATAGAAAAATTTTTGAATAAACTTCAAAGCAGGTGTTTAATAGAGCTCTTTACAATTCGTATTCAATTTACTATAATCCCATACAAAATTTTAAAATTAGGCTATTTTTCTTGCCTCTAAACTCTAAAGTGACCCCTCAATTTAAATAAAATTATAGTTTTCTAAATGGGGCTGTAAATTACCGGAAACTAAAAGTCGATTCAACTTGATCGACAATTACAATAATTTGATATCTTTGCAAATTGATTATTGTGAAAAAGAAAATAACGAAAGGTCTAGGTAAGCTTAGGATTTCTAAAAACTCGGGTTTTCGGGATTCATCGAGTTCGAGTTCAAATTTTTTGGAGACTTGCCCAGTCTGATTCGAGTCCGAATCCAAATGAATAAATAAATATTTACTTATTATCGCTCGTTGGGGTAAAGATGCTAGTTTTTTTAATTTATAATAATTGTTAAATCCTTATTTCGAATCGAGTCCTCTTTATTTGACTTCCTAGTAATTTTCTGTTTTATGTAATTATTTTAAAATTACTAACTCACTGAGAGAGACTTTGTCTGCCAGTCTCAATCTAACTTAATCGTTTAAAAATTTGCAAAAATCGAATAGGTTCTTTCATTTGAAGTAGAAGTAGAATTCTCAGTAGAAACTGCATTGTACAGATCTTCAAGGTTACTTGTTATTTTTTTTTATTATTTCTCAAAAGCAAATGTTCTTTTTCCAGTTTGCTATATCTTTCGGAGGTTCTTTCGAAGGTTCGTCCGCATTTTTTCAATATTAAATCTAACTCCTCCATTCTCAAAACCTTTTGATTTTCAACTATTATTAGTTCTTGAAAAACTATCGCTCATTCATTTTTCTCTTCTTTTTGCAAAAGTCCTTTCAATAATTGTGTTGCTAAATCTACAGCCTGTTTACTAGATACAAATTTTGGCTTTTTATTTGGCACAAATTTGTATTCAATTCATTGCAATTCAAATTTTAAAGACTCGTACTAGGCGAGTATTAGAGTCGAGTCCAGAGTATGATTTATTGCCCAAATACTTGGCGTGTTTGAGTCGAGTCGAGTCCAGAAACCCTCTGGTGATAATTTTATCTGTAAGAATACTAGTTACATTAGTATATCGTTCAGTAACTACAGGGAAAAAAATTCTTTTATGAATGCTACGAAAACCAGCATTAATCCAACCAAATATTTCGTAAATATGTATATCCAATTTGCTAATATACTGGAACGAAATGATCTCCCATTTTCCTCCAGCAATTCCTTACAAAATTCTGACAAAAGGTATAATAAAATGTCATGAGACCTCAACCTACCCCAAAAAAATTATTTTTCCAAAATATTCATTAGAAAAGGTATGCCTAATTTATTGCCAGTCATTCTGAATTATTGAATGGCCAAAAAGGACTATAGTACATGTACTTACTTACTAAAAATCAAAAATATTGAAAAGTTGTATTTTTTAACAATAATTATAGTTAATTTTGCGCTGTAGCGAACTCAAATAATTTTTTTTTAAAAAATCCTTTTATACAAAATTGTAGATGCATCCTTTGACTACATTTTCTCATAGACAACATTTTGATTTGATGAGTATTTAGTGCCGTAAATAGACGCCGCGTAAAGGTCTGCAAGTTAGCCAAATTACCCTACTAGTAGGGTTTAACTTCTCTAAGTTTTAGTTAAAGAGCAGCTTGCTGATGAGTACGTTCCCGGACCTCCGGAGAAGTTAAAACGACACTTCTAGGCATTGGCTGTCTACATCGGATACCTCTTTCTTGTTGTATTATAGGAAATGGTCTAATTTCCTCCAATGCAGCTGAAAGCTGGCTGACCTGCTTAATATCTTCCATGGTTACTTCAAATATTTAAACAATTATAATTTGCAATTTTGTAACGTAAAAAATCAAATTTAAATTTAAATTTTATGTTCAGTTGCAATACTAATAATTAGCCAAATCACCCAACTGGATCTTTTTTACTAAAACACGTGGTACAGCACACAAGAGCAACATAACCATCAAATTTTCTTTTTTGTTTTTTCAGTTCGATAACCAATCTACAAAATATTTATATTGAAAAAAAATTGCATGTATGACACTTACCAAATTTCAAATGTATTTATTCCAAAATCTTACTTTTAAACTGAAAAAGTGATTTTAGGTCAAAAGGTGACGTCCGATTGAAATCCGATCTCTATGAAATTCAGTATGGAACTGTCATTTCATATAATAAAACCAAGAAAAATATGGTGGATAAAATTCGCTTTCCCTATACACGGAAAAAATAAACATTGGTCAAAACAACAATTTTCGATAGTACTTTAACAATCTCGTGAATAAATAGGCAAATATAGATAGATAGATATTTAAATAAGCAAATAGTTGCTGGTACTAATGTGATAATAGTTAAATTTACCAATTCCAAGTTGTTGGTTTACTAT
>JANTOP010062996.1:0-22443 GCA_027564815.1 Symmerus nobilis | reverse complement strand
TAAGTGCGCTTATACCGTTTTTGCTCTTACCAGTAATAAAAGATTCCTAAGCACGTTTTTTCGTCTATTCATAGATGACGCTAATAAGATAAAAATGATGCTATACTGTTCTTTCTATGATAAAATACACATTTATGTTTTGGTTTCTGCCCTTATCTCAAAAAATCAAAAAATGTCACTTATACCCTTTCTGCACCAACCCCTTCAATTTATGATTGAGGTTATACGACAAAATTTTGAATAGCTATACAGGCCACTATTTCATTTCCTTTTACTGTGAAATACAAGTTCTTGTACTCTAGAAATAGGATACTGAAAAAATTTATATTTACTGCAGCTCGTAGATATACAGAGCAAAGATATTTAACCTTTAAGAGATTAGTAGCCTTTTTGTTTCATAAAAACCAATGAAATATTGTAATTTTTCAAAACTTATAATTATTTATGTTCATAATTACAAAGTTCTGAATTGGCATGTTAATACTTTTGCTGCCATATGCCGATATTATTAATTTACATTCAATTCATCAGGTTATTACCATATACAATTATTGCTCTTTTCTTTGATTTATCTGTAATATATTTATATAGTCGAGAGCATACTTGCTAAATCACAAAATTGGTTTAGTTTAGAGCCGGTCATCTTCAGCAGTTTGAAAAAATATGTGAAATATTAAAAAGTGATTATTTTTTATTAAACCCGTTGCCGTCTATGAATTTTATAAACTGTCACTCGAATAAAATAAAATCTATCCATATATACTTGATATTGTATTCTATAATTCTATTCAACAGTTTCTTCATATTTTCGGCAGTGAATATAATAAATTGAAACATTAAATAATCTATTTGTAAAGTAATGAATATTAGATATACATTATACAAAATATGTATATACTTGTAAGATCAAGATCACTAAATATAAAACTTTTCTTAATAACTATTGTATGCAAATTGCATTTTAATATTTGATTGATGACTTTCGTTGACTGATCACAATGCCTTTTTTTCCAAACTCTTCAGCATCTTGAAGTGTTTCTGGTAATGGTTGACCTCGTGTTTCCGGTAAAAAGAAAACCATAATCGAACCAATTAATGGTAATATACCAAAAATTAATGGTGGTAAAAATGGTTTAGTGGTGCCCAAATGGGTGATAAAAGGGGCTATCATCGAACCAATCCTGGCGATCATTGAGGCTGTCCCTATTCCAGCATTTCGTATAACAGTTGGGAATAGTTCACCAGCATACAGGTAAACAGTTGGAAATGATGCACTCATTCCAAATATACCAATTGATGACAGTGTGGTAATTGCTACGGATGATGTTTTCGGAATAAAGGAAATTGTAATTAATGACAATGCTGCTACAGTATGGGAAGTTATTAAAGCTTTTTTCCTTCCTAAAATTTTTACTAAATATATTGATGATACGGTGCCTGGTATTGTTAACGTTGCTGAAATAGCAACGTTTACAAAAATATTTCCACTAATTTTTCCTATATATTCAGCCACACCAAAGAAACCAAGTCCACAAACAAACCAATTAAAACAGATTAACAATGTTTTCTTTCGAATATTCGGAGTTCTATACAAATCAATCATTGACGCCTTCGATACTTTTCCCTTATCCATTAGACTTTTTTCGCAATGATCTTGAACAGACTGACGAATATTGTTGGTTGTTGAAAGCCCATTGATTTTTGACGCCTTTTCTAACACTGCTATTGCTTCATCCGTACGGCCGACCGTTAGTGACCATCGTGGCGATTCTGGGACAATAAAAAAATATGATAATAGTATTACAGATGGTATGGATATAGCAAATTGTAAATGACGCCAATCACGTATGAAGTAAGCAAATAGTGGTAATGATAAGTGTCCAATATTAAACGGTATCTGATATACTATCGAAAATATTTCTCGCCATTTAACGCCAATGATTTCCATAACTAATACAAAACTGAAAATTAGACGAATATAAAATAATTAAAATATAAGAGTATTTATAAAAGTCGATATTTTTAATCCGGAGAAATGTGTGGTATGTTGTATGTTTACTTCTATCTAGAACAGCGATTGTCAACTGTTAGCCCGCGGGCCGCATGTGGCCTATAACTTCCTTTTCTGTGACCCGCGAAACTTTTCGCTAGGTGAATCGAAATATTTAAACTTCATCTAAACTAAACTAAACTAAACTCATTTAAACTAAATATCGAAACTTCACATCTTCGCCATAAATTTCCTTCGGCCGTATGACATTTACAAAGCCAGTCAGTATTTAAACTTAAAAAGCTATGTAACGATGATTGAGAAATTGATTGAAAATGTTGATGCCAGGTTTGCTGATTTCGACGGACTTAAACTCGGACTATAAAAATCTGACGACCATTGACGTGGAAGAAACATATATATACCAAATGGACCTATGCGATCTTGAAGTTGATGAATGTTATAAGTCAAGAAAGGCTGGTGCAGTTTTATTTAAAATCCCAATCTGCGGTATTTTTTTTTAATTTTATAACGTTGTTTAGGAGTACCCATATTTCTACAACGAGCTTTTCAGATAAGAAATATAATATAATCTAATATTATTAGATACAGATGAAGAAATTCCGATACGATACGAAAGAAATTTTAAGAATTTCTTCAACCAAGATCGTAATTGATATTGGAGAGTTCTGGTTTTCGCACTAATGTGTTTTCCTTGTATTATGTGATTTGGGATGAATTTGCCTATATATGTTTGTTATATTATTTTCTAATGGCAAATGTCGGGAAACGGCTGACTAGGAATGGCAAGAGTTGAGTAGCGGCTGGCTATTAACACTTTACAGTCCGTAATTTTCACATAGAACTTTACCTGAAGTTCGGGCTGATTTCGTAAAAAAACAGAGAAAAACATGTACTCATTAAAATTGTAATAACTCCTAAACCACTAAATGTATCGCACTGCAATTTTGAGGATATGTTCAATATGTTTCTCCACATATACCTAGAAGTTAACTCATCTAATACTATATAAATCCTATAATAAATACGGGTTTCCATAGATTCGTAATATTCCCAATTGAATATCTCAGAAACTGATCAACGAAAATTAATAAAAGTTGGTTGGGATAATCAACTCATCTAACGGTATAGAAATCCATAAAAAATAGAGGTCTCCATAGATTCTTAAAATTCCCAATTGAATATCTCAGAAACTAAACAACGAAAATTAACGAAAGTTGTTTGAGACAATCAACTTATCTAGCGCTATAGAAATCCAATAAAAAAATAGAGGTTTCCATAGATTCAAAAAATTCCCAAGTGAATAACTCCGGAATTAATCAGTAGCAATTCATGAAAGTTGGCAGGAATAATTAACTTATCTAACGCTACAATGCGACCAATGAATAATGTGTGATACCACTTTTCTCTTATTTTTAAAGAAAAATCTCCGAAAACATTAAAAACAAAACATTCAATTTTTGCCGAAGTTGGAGGTATGTAACCCCTTAATGCATACATGTATGAATACAGAAATTGTATTGCTTGCAATACGCTTTCAACATTACGTCGGTTGTCGAGAATATCGATTCTAACTGACTTCGAAGTTTGTACTGCGGTAGCACTTTAATGATTATAACAAAACGTAACGTCCAAGAAGCCTTGAAAGTTATAAAATCCTAGTATTATTAATAAAATCCACCTTTAATTTAATTTAATTAATTAAAATAAAAAATACGTAGGTATTCTAAATTTTAAATAATAAAGAACAATTATTAAATCATTTAGGGAGAATAGAAATTTTCATCTCATATCATACACGATAATTCGGCATTAATTTTAAAATTACCTCGTAATCATTGTTCCACCAGTCGCAACAGCAGTGAGAAATCTTAGAAAACAAAACCACCAAAACCATGGAGAAAAGGCACAGGCAACACCACAAATTAATTGCAATACAACTGCTATTACAAGTGGCTTACGCCTACCAAATCTAAAATATACAAAAGTTCACAAATTTAAATTAACAATATTCTTATTTGTTTACGCTAATTTATTTATATTTATATCGATCTTACTTATCCGCAAATGATCCAAATACCATATTTCCGACCAATATACCCAACATAAATATCGTTTGAGATACGCTAGTTAGACGTGATTTGCCACATACTAAGTCCCATTCTGTAGTTATTGTATTCGTAAATACGCTCGTATCGTATGTGTAGTTGGTACACAAATTGGAACATTTATCCTCGACCCCTGGTGTTGAACAATTGAAGTCGACCGGTGGAGCAAGGAAAACGATGCCTATCTGTTTAGTTCAGAACGATTTATTAATTTAGTAAATCAATCAAATATTTATTGAATGTGAAGTAAAGTATTATTTACCTGGTGCCAAGCTACTGGAAATTTTAATAAAAAGATGCTGAAACATATCCATACATGCCACTTTCCCATTCCGCCCATTGACTTCTCGATAATATCATTGGTTTGAATTTCTAATATTTTTTAAATTAAATGTTATCAGCAAAATACAGAGAATTTCGGTGCATTATTATGTAAGCTATACTCGCAAGCATTGAGTCGCTTGTCATCAAAAGTATGATCAAATGAAAATAATTAAAGATTTGATATTTTGACATTTTCCACACCACATATCAAAATAAAGGTACTTCTTCTGAAGAAACATGCAAAAATAAATTTAGAAGTATACATATGGATGTACTTTATCTCTTTTCAATTTCAAAATTTTTCTTATTTAACATCTTGGTGGATGCTATAAGAAGGTACATAGTTTATTGGCAACATTCATTACACAATTATTCAATTTAAGCAAATCTAGATTTAGAGTCAAAATAATCAAATTTATTTCGGTAGATAAGAATAATTTAAATTTATATTTTCCGGTGAGATGAATTTTATTAAGTGCAAAATTGTAATTTTTAGCAAGGAAGGATAAATTGACTAGTTTATGCACGTTATATGTGCTATATAGTTATCTACTACAGCTGCACAGAAGTTCGTTTTTTAGGAGTCGCATTACAAATAAGGTCTAGCAAACTGCTTTCAAACTATTATAATTTAAATTGTAAATCCATTAAAAGTTGCTAATCTTTTGCTACTACCATTAGCAATAAATAAATTCCAAAACAAGCTTGGATTATTAAAGGAGCATCGGACTAAGCTAGCATAAAAATTGGGTAGGCCGGAAATTCATATTTGTAATAATTTTGTAAATTAGAATCTAAATCTAAATTTAACTCTTTAAATATTTAGAATCAACATTTATATTTTGTCAATTTCCATTCCAGCTTGAAGCATTTAGAAGCAAGAAAGCGACATACACAATACATAGTGTTGAGAGGAGTCGGGCAAATATAAACAAATGACGAATTAATCTTCTCCATAGCCAACAACGAGAATAGTTCAACTTTGTAATTTTTGTTACTATTACACTAAACGGAATAATTACGGCATGATATCAACTTAAGACTAAGTACCTATTATACAATATTTATTACTGTATTCACATTTATATGCCAATATAAATTTAATTATTTAACCCATTCAAATATCATACTTCAAATTCCTGAAAATCAGCAAAATGTTTCGATGAGAAGGTAGAATGTCCCCTCAAATTATCAAAATAATTGTAACGGCCGGCAGTGGGAATTTGTTTGCTGTACATGTTTAAACGATCAAATTTATGTATCACTACTCACAGTAAGTATCGTGTAATTAGTACGTGAACCATAAAACGTTAAAGCAAAATAAACACAGAAAACATGAAGCCACGTAGCTTAGAACTATAAGTGAATTTAATAATGTAAAACCAGACAGATTGAGGTTTTGACTAATCTGCACTTAGCCCATATCTTAGTTTTTACAATTAATAGAAAATGTTAATATAACCTTTTGTTAGTCAATACAAATGATAACAATTTATTTTATGTCGAATAGAGCTGGAATTGTACTGTCGCTAATAGAGTTTGCTGACTTGAATATCGTTTTCGAAGAATTAAAAATTGAAGAAAACTTGGTCGAAATCCCATAGCTGAATTTTCGTTCATAACTAGATGTACATTGTACTGTACAGTAAGGTAGTTCGATTTTATATGAACAAATTAAAGTTGTGTTTTCAAAAAAGAGGGCGTCGTAAAAGTTGCGTATAAAAATTCCAACTTTTTATCTCGAGCCGTTCGAAAGTTAATTGGGCTGAAATTGGGTGGTTTGAAACTCCCTGTATCATTGTACGATCAATATATTCTTTCAAAATTACTTAATTTTACTTAATTCATTTAGTAATAAGTTAGTTGGAAATCTAAAATTCGATACCTAAAAAATAGTTAAAAAATACATCTGTAGGTCGGAAGGAAAAAGTACTAGGTCCATTTTTGCAAATTATGAGTTATTGTTAATATTCCGGCAAAATAAATGAAACATTTTTATATTAAGCTAATCCAAATACAATAATACTAATAAGATTTCAATGTGATTCAATGTCAAAAGCGACACATATAGATGGATGTAAAAAAACGAGAAGTAGATATATAAAAAAAGCTTTCATTTTGCATTTCTGTGAAATTTTCTTTTGGACATAGTGCCCTTTCCTTCCGACCTACAGAAATATTTCTTTAAAAATCTCTCAAATATAATGAATAAATATTATGTTAGAGAAGCGAAAGAATAAAAATCCTAAAATGACTAAAAAAAATTTTTAATGAATTTCTTTGAAAATTTCAAAAAGAAAAAAATATTGCAAAAAAGTTCTTGTAGTACCTATCTTTTTATAAATTTTTTTGAAATTTTTTTATCAATCTTAATTATTTTCCTGTTAATTAGAGGTATCGCCAGTAAAACTCAGATGGGCCTTTCGCTCACAATTATTAATTAATTACTACTCTACATACGGTTTTGCACAAGCTTTGACCTTGAATAACTCTCGCTCTATATGCAATAAAAAATTATTCCTTCGGCAAATATTTTTTATTTGAAATAGTTTACGACCCTAAAAAATTTCATTCAAATCAAAAATCATGAGTCCAGAAATTAAAAACATTCTCTCCCACTCTTCATCCAAATGATGATACTAAAACTTGAACTTATAACTAACGAATACCAATTTTTTTTCATAATTCAAAATCTAATCTATTGTAAATCTTCTCTAGTAAAATGCTCTTTGCTTATTAATTGAAATAAGTGTTCGTTTAGAAAGGAAAAATATCTAGCAGAATGTGTCAATAAATCACAAATCGATTTAGTGCAAGTTCTAAACATTTTTAAAAAAAAATATGTTCCCCAAAAGTGATCACTACAACTTTTTGAGATCCCCTCTTTTTTGAAAATTCAAAATTGTATCAATCTAACCTCCTTGTACAATCTCAATAAGTAAGTAAACTTGAACTCTTAATACCCTTATGAATCTTAATCTATAGTAGAGGGGACTGGTATTGCGCATTCAATCAATCCGATTATTAGTGAATTAATACCATTAGCAATCTCAGATTATTAGGTGTCACGAATTGATATAGTCAATTGATATAAATATTACACCAACACTAACTTTCGTCTGACAAGTTGTAACATTGTATGTCCTACAAGTTAAAAGTATCTACCAAATAGATCACATACATTCTCTGCACCAGTAATATTAGAATTTTCTTATTACGTTACTATATTGTTATGTATATAATAACGCAAATTATTAATTATATAAGTAGACTTCTTGTTCAAATTGAAAAGCTGACAGTAATTTCGATATCATATTATGATTTATTTATAGTTGTTATTTCACAAATAATGATGATAATTTATAGATTATTTATTTATGATCACCGAAATAATTATGAAAATATTATTCATTAAGTATTTAGTTTGTAGAAAATAATCAATGAATTTCATATCATATTAATAACCAAATATTAATTAGTTAGTATGAAACTAAAAACTAACTGTTTTATCGACTAAAAGAATAATAATTGTTCAATCAAGGAAAGGAACAATATTTATATCATTTACAAGTTATTTAATAACATATTATTTAAGTAATTTCAGCCTGATAGCTTTCCTGATGTGATATGAGATTGTTCTTAATCCTTGCAAAGGATTTTTTGTTAGTTAAATGAATATTAACATTTCTGAGATATAGTTAACTTACTAGTTAGTAAAAAATATAGACTATAAATATATCTAAAACTAGATCATTCACTCACTAAGTGATTTGGTTAAAGAAGTAAAAGATGACCCGTGAAAATATTTAAATCTAAATAAATTATTGGTATATTTCTTAGGTAGAAATACCTCACCTGAAACCATTTTGGTTAGGGCTTAGTCCAATAGCTGTACACCAGATTTATAATCAATCTCTATTTAATATTAATTAGTCTAAATAAATAAATCGCAGACAGTAAAATCACCATAAATTAATTGAATAGCGAATAAACTAGTTATTTATTAAATGAATGAAAGAATCAGTGAGTATTAGGGTCTTAGTTTAACCGCTCGTATTATCGACTTCTATTTGTACACTAAAATTTCAACCGGCATTGAACAAGATCAAGTCTGATTATAAATTTTTAGAATATACTATATTTTTAGTATCACATTACATGCTAAAGTAACTTAATAAAATAGTAACTGTTATAGTTTATTAAATTGAAGAAAAATTTCATTCGTGATACTTACGTAAGTAGAGGGTGTTTAGTTTATTTATTTATCAGAGCGCATTATTTTATTGCTACTAATTATTGAAATAAGTATTTATGAAATTAATAGTATCCTGCAGTATTAACGTTTTTATCAACACTTAATAATGGATACTATCTTACTGTATGAAAAATAAGTCTTGAACGACAGAGGTTTGGAGTTGCAAACAAAGAGCATTAATCAAATTGACTTTTGTTTGAAGGCAATACTCTTGAAGTTTATGTTTAAGTTTATGGTTTATTAGTTAAATAATATTGTATTGGAGAATACTTATATATATCCCATTATAGGATCATCATTGTAATTACTATCAAACTGATTCACATTGAGCAAATATGTACACTTATTTAAAGAATCAATGTGTATATAATAAAATATGTCCAAGACCCGAAACGAATCTAAATTTGCACCTAACCAGGTGTCTTAGATTGATAATTGATTTTAGATGTGAACGGATTCTAATGTTGCATTCACACGATTTAGAAATCCATTTTACGCCATTGTCTGTATATCTTTTAACAAAGATAACGTCCCGAATGACCGTGGGACGTTATGAATTACCATATGTCATTCGTGATCTCACCTGTATTAAAAGATATACAGACCATGGCGTGCAATAGATTTATAAATCGTGTAATTGCAACATAAAGGACGTGGCTTGAATATGCTTGCCGGATCATAAGTTTAATGTAATGTAGTACTGGTAGTACATATACCACATAACACATTTTGGGTTAGATCTGAACAACTGGTTGGTATATATTGTATTTAGTTATGATAAGATAAATTAACTGCTGCCACTACTCTCGTGGCCGGTGGGATAGGATAGGATAGGATAGGAACTAGCTATAATAGTTCATTCAAATCTATGAACTTTGAGAACTGTAGTACTACCCTATTCCGACGACTATATTGCGCGCGTGTTATAAATCAAGTTTAAAAGAGACATTTAATTTGTATTACCCATTTTTTAATAGAATTTGCATTTCAATAGAGCGCGGGTGTGTTGTGGTTATTATATAAGGTTGCACATTTCGAAAGATATGCTTCCTAAATAAATCTTATCTGTAAAGGCAGATTTTAACATTAAGACACTCAACTGTCTATAAAGACCAATTATTATTATACGGATGAGAAATAAAATGAATGAGCGCCATATTTCCCGGATAATGTAGCCCTTAAACAACCACATTTCCCCTAATCTGATAACCGGTATTATGAATAATGACCTTAGAGATAATTTATATACCATATTGAAAGCTCGTTAAGTAAAACCGATTAAGCACTTATTTTGTACATCGACATACTGAATGAATATATAGGTACATATAGTTAGCTCTAAGTCTTAAGACATACAGATTTTAACATAGATTACATACATATTTCAATATGTTAAACATTTAGCATTACTCGTAGTAGTTTCTAGGGTTTGCAATCCCGTGTTATATTTTCAATCCCGGGATTTCGGGATTACTTTATTCGAATCCCGGGATCCCGGGTTTGGTCCCGGGATTAGAATTTGACTTTTATATTAGTCGAAATTACATAATAAAAGTGAAAAAATAAATAAAAATTGGTTTAATATTATTATAATATTAATTAATTATTAATATTATTATATTGAAACAAAACAAAACTTAATTCATCATAATAACAAATAAAAAATACAGGTATACATAATGAAATTTAAAAAAATTCTTTATTTCTCATGTTCCTTTAAATAGGCTTTTATTTCCAGTGTGCAAAACTTCCCAAATTTTCTTAAGCGTGTCCGATTTTAAAAAAAAAAAATGAAATAGATGTGAAATAATCATAGATTTAATATTACAAGATATGGCATATTATTTCATTATTGATGATTTTATAGCAGATCTCGAAAAGCATGGTTCAGTGGCAGTAGATAATAAGAATATAGGTACAAATATTATAAATCAAATAATTAGATCTATCAAATAAAGCCTCGTTTTCACGGCGATAGTACTCTCACGAGAATACTATCATGATATTCTCCTTAATAGTACTATCGGGGTAGTGTATTGCTACACGCTAGGAGATGACTGTAATTCACTAAAAATAAAATAAAATGATAAGTTTCTGTTTTCACTTGAGAGTAGGCGTTTGATCTGTCGCGATAGTACTCTCAACTATCTAGTCAAACTAGATAGTGTGACAGTAATGTTGTGATAGTACAATAGTGACTATCAAGTTATCTATACGGTGATAATTTATACGACAGTTGCTGTCATGATAGATACTATCACACAAACTATCGCCGTGAAAACGAGGCTTAAGTCAAATAGGCCGATTAATTTATAGAGAATATTTTAAAATACGTTAGTAATGACGAAACCAAAGGAACAGACTATAAAAAAAATAATAAAATATGTATGAAGAAAAACTGGCATTAATTTTTAAATGAATTTTTAAATGTACATTTTTAATAGAACGAATCTTGTCTATTTTATCGAAGGAAATAATAACAATTATATGTGATGTTTCATAGGAAAATGGACCTTATCTTCCCAGAACCAAAATCCGGTTTCTGCATTTCCTAAAATTACACATTATTCTCAACAAAAGGACCTCAATCACCAGAAATTTCCAAAAATAGGCTTTGTTAGAGCATTTTGAAATTGAAGTATGAAAATTCTAAGTTATGAGATATCGAGGTTCAAAGTTTGCCAATTTTTACAATGTTTTCCTGACTTATGACAAAGGAGTTAAGAAACGCACGTCACCATTTCTTATAGGATTTTTTGTGTAGATTTCAAATCCGTAAAGAAAATTAATTTAACGATCGTCGTTTTATTGCTATAATAATAAAACTGAAAAGTGGTCCTGGAAAACTACAATTCTACAATAGGAACTTAACTTCCATATGAAATACATAGTGGAAGTTCAAGTCCCTTCCCTGATTGCTTAAGTACGAATTAAATTAACTACAAATCTATGTAAAAAATTTACTTTTAATTAATTAACAAATAATTAACATTTGTATTATATATCAAATAGAGGTAGAGGTTGGGGAAAATCTCTTCTTTTTGTTTGGCTGAATTAATAATTGATTTAAAATCGATTGTATAATGCACATAACATGTCTGGGCAGTGTAATAATAAACCTAAACATGAAAACCGATAAAATTTCCCCAAACGCTTATTTTTAGCTCTACTCAAAAATTTGTTTGGGAAGATAAGGTCCCTTTTCCTATGGAACATCACATATCTGGACTACGTCCTAAATTAATTTCTTGGAACATTTTGCTAAGAAAAAAATAATTGGACAAAAAAAATTCTACGTACATATTTCATAAAAAAAGTAAACTTTCTGAGAATTAAATTCTTAGAAAATGTTGATGTGGAAAAATTTCAATCCCGAAATCCCGGGATTAAGATAACTATAATCCCGGGATTTTGGGGTTTGAAAAAACACCGGGATCCCGGGATTTCGGGATCCCGGGGCTGCAAACCCTAGTAGTTTCATCTGAATAAATGATAAAGCTCTCAATTTACTGTAAATTCAGATATTCTGCTATACTTATTTTTATGAGATAATAGCAGGTAATTTAAAATTATCAAAAGAACTTCTCCGAATTTATCAATCCGAAATTAACCTTTTGAAAGTCAATGAACTATTATAATTGAGTTATTGAATTGATACTTGACGATATAAGTTCAAATAGTTATGAATATTAAATGTGAAGCTATCAACAGTCAGCTCGAATACAACTCCAGAAAATTTGGAAACCCTGTATCGACCCCCCTAAAATCAAAGGATGAATTTTATGTGTTGTTATGTTTGATCCTTAGGTTTATTTCCATGTAACCTAATTATCCGTTTCCCAAAGAAAATTTCCAGAACATTTCCTAAAATTTAATATTTTAGTTTCCATAAAATAGTCAGAAACTATCAGTATTTGGTATTAAAAACGAAAAAATTCAAAACAGTTAATTTTTTGAAAAAATTTTCTTAGTTAGTAGAATCTCTTTGTGAATAACTTATAAATTTTTGAAATACAAAAATTCCTAACAAATTCTTGCGATAATTTTATTGAATATTGTATACAAGTCGAATTTTATAGGGATATTAAACATAGCTGGTAGGTGACCCTATCTTATTTACCTATCTTATGGTATTGATAGATCACGTAGGTCATCCCCTATTTGAATTCATATTGATAATTCCTAATGTAATATTTTCTGAAGAATTAAAAAATTTCCCTGAAAAAATACCAATTTTGCTGCCGTTTTGTTTTTATATCGACCCCTCCCCTCCCTACTAAAGTCATGGGTGGTTTTTTAAAAGTTTTTCCTTTCTGAATCCCTAAATTTAATTCCCATAATAACATTTTCCAATCCCTTAATAAAATTCCGTGGAAATTTGAATTTTATAAGTCCAATTAATATACTTACTTTGTTAATATATGTATTACTTATTCCTCTATCAGATTGGGATGACAATTTTCTTAGTCCAGTCTTAGTCGAAATTTCACAAACGGCAAACCAAATTTCCGATAAATTAATCTCCAATCAAATACTAATCAGATAGGTACCAAAATTCAATGAAACTAATATAGATCATTTTGTTAAGTTCATACAATACACTTCATGGAGAGATTGACCGCACGCCGCTGGTTGCTAATAGGGGATTGGGAATGTGGTAAGTATGTCTCCTTTAGGCCGAATAAGGCCCAAAACGATATCTTTTGATGTTGGTATTGTAAAATATGGTTCCATGTACTAAATTTTTTCCATGACACACAATGTCTTTCAAATATCCAGGAAATACTATATTAATAGCCGATTTATAATTATTGTCTCAAATGTTTAAGTAAATTGTCACGATTTATGAATAAAATAATATTAAAGAAATATTTGTAATATTTTTATTTTAAATATTAATTAATAACAATACGAGTATCGCATTTCAATCCCCTTCAGTTTGTTCGTATAGTGATGAAAAAATAGCTTTGCTTTCTCTGTGAGTACCAATAATGTCTCCAAAATATGTTTCTACATTTGGATCAATTCATGTCAATCACTTATACACCAAAGGTTCAATTGGAGTGAATGGAAGTGGGGGAATTTGGAAATTTTTGACATTATACATTTTTTACATTTTAAATGAATATTGATTTTTTATTTATTTATGAAGCGCTAGAAAACCAATATATTGCAATATAAGTGTATTGTGACGATATTACAAATAATTCGCGTCCAGTATATCGCAAAACGTCGTCGATGGATATTGAGAACACTAATTTAAATTAATTAATTAATTTATTTATACAATGTGTAAATATTTACATAATTAATACATAAAATACAATCTAGATTGCCGAATAAAGTTTGTTGTAATTTCTTAACATGTAGTACATATAGACGATATCACTAACAAGTTATACGAACTACTTATTGTTATCTCAAAGGAAAAACTAAAATTTATCGAATATTCTCATAAAATCAACGAAAATATTTTATTTCGCATAGTTCTAATAACAATAATTTCTTATAATTATCACAATTTTCAAAATTTAATTTAACATTTGAAACCAATAGACAAGATCCAAAATCCAAGAATTTTTGAATTAATTGAATGAATTAATTATCGCTAAAAAGGGAAGATATCCCCTATATGTAAAACTTGACAATAAAAACAACTATTGCAGCAATAATATTCCTACACCTTATTTTAATTTATATTTATTTTTAAAATAGTAAATAATTATTGGTACGTAATTCGAAATAAAAAATCCTGGACAATATACACAATATACAATATGCAAATATACAAATATAGAAAATATAAGAAATTCAATTTTATACAGCAAAATTTAGAATATAATTCCACTTAAATTAAAATATGTAGTTAAACTCTTACAAATTAATATAAAAAAAATTTAATCGATATAACGTTATATTTTATGGCATATTGTGGATAGTACTAAACCTTATTAGTTTCTTGATAAAATATCTTCAAAATTTAGTTTTCCAAAATTTCGGATTTACATGTATTTTTCTTTTGTATTGATGTAATATTTCAAATTATTGACATTTCAGGGTGTCGTTTATATTTCCGTTTTCAGATTTATTTAAATATGGCTCTCATCCATATCCGATACTCGTTTAAAAATGTAAAATATTTAAAGTAGACCAAATTTAACGGTGATTATCCACCAGATTGCTAAGCTAGTCATAATTAATAATAGCTTAGAAAGAAATAATTTTTTACAGAATGTTAAGGGGGCTCGAACTTTTAAAAACATAAGGGAAATTTTCCGGACAGAATGTTTTGGTAAGTATCATGAAAATACTTGGTAGAAGCAAATGGTTCACTTAGATTTGAGTTAAGTTCCAAAAATCTATCGGTGGATATTACCAATTATTAACTTCAGGATTTAAGGGATTCGTTTGGGATTTAAGGGGGGTTGTTCGACCTTCGACGAATAAGAATTTCGGGCAGCGCCAATAACTTTTTAAATTACTGTTTGATGTTACAAATATATTTATCGCCTATAGTATATAAAACAAAAGTCACTTTTGTCGAAGGCTCGTTATTCACATTATATTCCGTAATTTTCAATTATCAATCTATTGCAGACTGTTGGAAGCATTATGTGGAAGTTATAAACAACTTGTATTATTCAAAAGATTTGTTTTGAGCTTACTGGATTTTAAATGTTAAAAATGTCAAAAACCCAAAACGCCAAAAGGGCTCAAAATTCCAAGACGATAGAGAGAGCTATGTTTTGGATGATATTCATTATTTACCAATTTTAAAGCTCTCGAAAATTATATTTAGTGAAAGAGTTCTTAACGCAACCGTAAACACAGTAAGTATTCTCTGTGTCATATTAAGACAGATTTTCTAGAGATTAATTTCAATTAAATAATTAAATATTAAAATAGTTCAGTACAAAAATCAAGAAAAAAAACAAAGATATTGATGATCACTTGATACCGTTTTCTTGTTGCAACATCAGTTAATCTAATTCTATTTACCAAATCGGCCAGCTAAGGAGTACAGTGATCTTAACAATTCTAACGCTCTACCATCAGAATACTTATGTTCGGCATTCTTATTCAGATAACCATTTTCATTTGGTTGTGCCAGCAAATCATCGAGTCCTTTTGCTATTCTTCGCGATTTGGTGGAAATTGTGTCAGTATTAATATACAAATCTCGAATCGATGTAGATTGTGGTGTTGTGGGAGCAGTCTTCGATATTGTCGTTAAAGTTGATGGCAATTCAGCTGGTATGATATAAAATGGTGTTTCACCAGTTGTTGTTGATTCCGGTGAATCGCCACTATTTGGTCGAGTAGTTGATTCGAACGAATCAACATCTGACGATTGAAAGTTATTTTCGAAACCAATTTCTGACGGTGGAGAGGTAGTTGCTGGTACTATTACATTATTTTCGAATCCATGCCTTGATGTAATGTTGGGTAAGTCATCTGAAGAGTTTTTCCTCAAGGAATTGTTAGTAGGGTTTGTCTCAATATTTTTGGTAACTCGGGTAATTTGGATATCATCAACTTTCTCATCATCCATTCCGATTAAAGCATTTAATAGAGCAATACGGGATTGCTCAACAGTCTTGTTATAATCTTCATCGCATGTCTGAACTAATAATAGAATTAGCTTCCGGGCTGTTTTATTCTTGTCAGCCTTTTTCATAACATTCAACAAATGGTTTGCTGAAGTATCATTTAACCCACCAAACATTTCATTAGCTTTTCGCTGCAATACTTGAACATAATCATCATCATTTGATTGGCTGTTTTCTGGTATATTTAATCTCTTTGCTTTAGTAGCAGAATTATCATTTTGGCTACTTAAACTTGCTGTGAACGATGATTCAGTTGTGGTAAATTCATCAAGAGATTTAGTATATTTTGGTAAGTAAGTATTCTGTTTCGAACTATCGGTTTCCATTAGGCTATCATTAATTGTAACAGGATCTAATAGGACCGTATATGATATAGTTGACCAGGGATTCAGATTTAATCTACCGATATTTTGTTCTTTACTTGAAGTAATGGACGCTTCAGTTGTTAACATTTCTTTTGTAATATAATGGCCATTCAGTGGTGTTTGAATTGAATATATGTTTTTCGGTGTCGTTGCAGTAATTTCTTTCAAAATATTTGTAGTTCGCCTTAACAAAAATTCTTTCTTATTTTGTCCCCGTAACGCATTATTATTAGCTATCAACGACTGCGATTGTGCTCGTTGTAAGTCATTATCATCTTCCAAAGAATGTAAATGTTTAGGTGTTTCAGTAAATAGTCTAGTTGGGGGTAAGAGTTCTATAGATAAGGGATTATCATCAAAAGTTGTAGCCGGACTATTTGTTGTTGTAATAAACGAGAATGCATCATAATTTGAATCACTTTCCTTAAAATCTCTGCTTCTTCCATGAGGTTTACAGCTTTTTTCTTTGCATTCTCGAATCCCATTCAAATGGAGTGGTAAATAATCAGACTTTTCAATATTCGTTCGATGTTGAACCAATTCAATGTCATCTTCTTGTAAAAGAGGAACAGTTGTAGGAACACCTAAACCTCCATTAACTTCCATCGCTAATAAATTATTACTTTCTGTTGCTTCATAATTTGATGAAACATTGTTATATAGTTTCTCACGAGACTTAGCATCTAATTCTAACTTATGTGTTAATAGATTTGAAGCGGGTACATGATCGGCTCTGGCATTAGTATTGGTAACTGTATCAGAGTTAGCTATTACATTTATGGTAACTAATCCTTCCCCATTTGGCATTATACCTTGAACTGTTACTGTTTTTGGTAAAGACGTTACTGAATTATTGTGAGGACTTGACACTGTCACATCTGAAAAGTACAAAACTTCAAGATTTTCAGATGATTTTGTACCTAACGATGGCAAGTATGTGGGCCCTGCTGTTTCATTATCAACGTCATTTTTTCTGCCCGATCGATTTGCAGTTTTATTTACACTTGGTTCTGTTGGCCTAATTTCTGATAAGACTCGTCGAAAAGTAGAAGGGTCATGAAGGTAGGCTGATAACGCATGGGTAAATACTTGTGCAAGTTCCCGAATTTTTGGTGTTTCCGCCGCAGCTAATATAGGATTATTTGAGTATTGGGTGTCTAAATCATTTTCATTAAAATCATTTCGGGCAGCAATGTCAACGCCTAAGTTTGAAATCGGGCCACTTTCGGTGCTCACTGTAGTAGGATTCTGTTCAATACCAAATAAATGAGCATATTTCTCAATTGTTCCATTACTTAAAAGGGATGATTCAATTTCAATAAGATGTTTATTCCCATATTTTGTTATATTCTCGGGTTTTATATCGGATCCTCCCGGTTTCTTTTCAACAGCACTATTACTCGCGTTATTCATAATTGCATGAGATGTTTCAGCTAAATATAACGCTAGTGAGTGAAGCGTTTCAGCTGATGATGGAGGAACAAATTGTTCTGTATTTGAATTACTTTCATGTAGACGCTGGGAAATACCCTCATTATCTAACTTTAATTCCGTCAAAGTCTTAATCATTTCAATAGCATGTTCAGATACAGGTGATACAATTTCACTTGTTATAGATTTAGTTAGTCTTGGAGCTTTCGTTACTTCTTTTATTGAATTCCGGTCAGGCAACAACTCGCCTGTACTAATTGATTTTGATATCGATGGAACTGTTGGGGTGTAAAATGGGGTGGTGCGAGTAGATTCAGTTTTTCGGGTATATGTTGGTACAGGTACTTGTTTAAAATTTGAGGTTAATAACGGTTTTTGGCCCGTTCTGTGTATATTGTTTTGTTGCGAAGTTGAGTTCCTACCAGAATAGGTAGTCGGTTTAACTGTTGATGTTGGAATAGACTTAGTTGAAGTAATGCCTTTTTTAATTGGCAATTGTTCTAAAATATTCTGTCGTTTGGGCTGAGAGAATAATTCTCTACTAAATTTTGTTTCGGCTGATTGTTCGTTTTGTTGCTTTGAGCTGTGATAATTGTAGCCCTTTAATCTATTCTTATTGTCAAAAAATGATGCTGATTCTGCTGTTTCCTGCGATTCGTCAGAATTATTAATGGCAGATAAATGCTTTGGCTCCCTATTTCTAGTTGAGGAACGTGGGAATGTTGTTGTTGGTTTGGTTACAGCATCCAATGTTACTGATATATCTTCAAAATCATAATTTTCTCCAGAATTATCCCGCCGTAAATTAATATGTCTATTTGATTGAGTTTGTTTACTCTGTCCTCGAGTTATTCCATTACGTCGTGAATTATTTGATTTCGGTTTTTGATCAGTGTGCTTATTCCGCTGTTCACTTTTACTAACACTACTATTTTCATTAAATTCATTATTATTTTTAGGCTGTTTGTTTCTATAACGTTTCTGTGCCTTCGACAGTATTTCCGAGCTTTCAGCATAATGTCCTGGCGATGCTTTACAATTAACTTTGAACCACCAATCACATATTAAATCGGTTTGCTGAAAAATCGTTCCATTCGGGCAGAGGAAAGATATCTTCTTCCCGCCTTCACATATATGGAAAACCTAAAATTTGAAATTATTAAAAGTGGATTTCTTATTTAATATCACATAAAATTCTTTAACCTGACAATCGGTTTCCAAGTCAGCAAAGTAACCATTTCCAAATTTACGGCAATTAAATGTGGTTTGTGGGATTCCCATTAACACGGGAAAATCAATGCCTGGTCGACCGACAACGCCTTGATATACTTCATAATCACTGTCATCGTATACTGTTTCATCGCTTAGTCTCTTTTTTACAGTATGTTTTGAGCTAACTTCTTCGGAACTCAACGCCTCTTCAATGTGAATTGCATATTGAGCTGCTCCTGCTCGCTCTCCTAACGATTTTGCTGATGTTTGAATTATCTGCAATTATATGATTGGTTTAATTATTGAAAACAGCATTTTTGGTATACAGAGAGTATCATCTTTTATTAATAGAAGACAAATCGGGAATTGTGTGTACGATAGTGATTCATAAATTATACCTAGAAACCACCATTGTAAACTACCACTTTAATTGTAAATGTATATCTATTATAGATACATAGAATAGATTCGATAATAATTATAATTTTACGTGGGATGGTATCCTATGATTTATGGAAAGTATGGTAACCAATAATAGAAATTATTAAATTGAATTATATTTGGATGACCAACGAACGTTTCCCAATAGAGGGATTTGATAAGTACAATTTTTGTGTTGGTCTCAATTAATAGTTTGATGGTGATGATAAGTGGTCAAGATTTGGTCAAGATGATGAGTGTGTATGGGGCCATCAAAATTCATATTTAACCAACTCGCATATAATTAATAGTTGAACATACCTTTGATCCAAAACACATCGAAATATTGTTGAATCCGAGGATAATACCTGTAATATTTATTAAACAATTATTATGTAAATTTATGTAAATAAAGTTGAAAATGAGATTGTGAATAATTGGATAATTTTTTTAACTATTTTCATCCCCCCTCCCTCCTTCTTTTTTACTATCTCCCCTCCTTTGTTTTCGGATATCAGCCAATAATAGCTAATACCAATACAAGCTTTTTTAAAGGAGATATGGCTCAATAATTAAATTATGAACCCTATTTCTGAGGTCACTTTTGAATATCAAAATATATTTAATTTGTTTCGAACGATTTAAATGATTACTCTTTCGAGAGTAATTGTTTAAAATTTAATTAATTTTATTTGTGGCTGTTTCCCCGCTTTATATATTAATATATAGTGTAATTAGCAATAGTTATTGACTACACTTACCGATATAAATTAAAATATTGCTCTTCATTAGATCCATATTTTATACCTGCAATAATATAAAAAATATAAACTTTAATAATAATTATCTACAATCATAATATCTTACTACCATATAATGTAATTGTAATACTCTAATACTCTAAAGATTATATACTTAATTTGAATCTTTTTAGTGCCGGCAATAAAGGAACGCATCGCCCGATATCACCAACGACATAACACAATAACATTTATAGTAACTAGTGTAGAAAAGATTGATGAAGAGAAACATTAGAAAAATGACATCAAATGCCAACTTTAGTGCTTATAATAATCCAATTAAGAAGATAGCAGGAGAAAATGTTTACCAAATAATTTTTAAATGTTCATAGTTTTCTGAGCACTGAGAATAGCTAATCTGGCCCTATGGAAATCCTTGTTGGGAAACTATGGTCGAGATGCAAAACTACCATTACACTACCTAGCCCAGATTAATACATAAATTTAAAATTAAATAATTAGTTTATAATTTCGATAGGAATATCAATTTTATAAGAAAACTATAATTACAATGACTTGGTATTCAGAATTATTGACAGCTTCCGGTTTCGATTTGAACCAAACAAGATTATCAAAAGATTATCTAAAATTATATGCATAACAGGAACAAGCAGTTAAGTCCAAAAATGTATTATGAATCAAAAATTAATCCTAAACCCGGCAACCGGTTTTAATTATTATTTTTAATTTATTTCGATAAATAAAAATAAAATTTATTACTTTTACAGGTAAATTAAAAAGAAAATTAAATAAGTATTAATTTTTAATCTAGTTAAAAATACGACAGTATTTTTTCAAGGCTCATGGTAGTCGGATACGTATAGCCAGTGATGTGCTGCCGAAAATCTAACAACCACTACAGATACCCCAAATTGTTGGCCAAAAATCGAAATATCGAAGGTAATACAAATAATTTGTCAACAACTGTACTTTGATCTGTGAAATAATTGTGAAAATTTGAATATATGTGTTCTGAGATGACTAGGACTTGTAATTATCGTAAGTTACCGAAAACAACATTGTAGGAGGTAAGATAATTTTTCTTAGAGATTGATTAGGTCGTATATTTTTCAGCTAAAACAATATTTTACAAAAACTTCAATTTGGTTGGCCGGACTTGACCGTCCTGAATTTTATATGAATTTTTCAAGCTGATGCAATTATCGAATTTTCGAAGAAAATTGAGCTTAATCGAGCATTAAGTTATACAAGTTACAGCATTAAATTTATATTTAGTAATTCGCAATGGTTATTAGGATTAACTATGATTTAGCAGCTTTGAAGACCGATTTAAAAGAACTTCCAGGTGATATTATAGACAAGCTTAAAGTATTTCTTCACAAAGTTAAAAGATGATGGGCGAAAGCGGTCGTATAAGATAATTTTTCCTAAAAAAATAGGAGTTGGCTGAACAAGAATTTCGCTTTCCTGACTCGAGTCATATTTAAGTAGGATCTTCTACATTACATCGAAATCTGAATCAAATGAAATTAATCTGAAGAAGATTTAGAATATCGAAATAAAAGAAGGAAATAATAAATCATAAAAATATATATCTGAAAATGTCAAGAGTCACAACTATTGAGAATGTTTCTAATCAGTTATTAATAAGTTCCGATCGAATGATGTCCCTGTCCAGGATGTGGCCAAGAAAACCTTTTCGCCACGTCCCAAGAAAAGTATTAAAACTTTTACAACATCCCTTTTCTCAAAGGAACAGTAAATATTGTGAAAATGTAAAGACCGTACAGATTTGCTTACTCTCCTACAACTTCATTGATAATATTAATAAAAACTGATTGAACTAGAAAAACAAAAACATGAAAACATGACCTCTTCATGGCATAATGGGTATGACGCCCGCTTTGAAGAGGGAGGTTTGCAGGTTCGAGGTTCGAAGCCAGGTG